>APFE030426055.1:180616-268921 GCA_000404065.3 Pinus taeda
TTTATATTAACAAATAATAAATGAAGTGTGAAGTTGTTTAGTGATAGAGTAAATTGGTTGGGAGACAAAAATCGCAGGATTTTTTGTCCTAAAAATTTGATGGTAGGAGTCTTTGAATTTTGTTTTTTAGGGTGGAAATAGATTTAGCACCATCAAAAATCCTAAAACACCCAAAATGTTGAAGTTTGAAATTTGTACTTGGCATTTCCAAAAAAATTGACCCTATTTTACCAAAATCTAGCCTAAAAAGCCATTGTTTTTAAGGCCAATTTACTTCATTTTTAGACTACTTTATTTATTTAATACAATGTTTTTTCTTTTCATGTTAATTATAGTTTTTTTATTTTTATTATGTTTTAAATTTCTAATCCACAAACATTCACTCAAATCATTATTTTAGTTTTTAACTTTTATGCTATCTTTTGAGTAATATTTTTGTTCCTTATTTTCAATTTAAATATAGTTTTTTACTTTTATGTTATTTTTTGAGTAATATTTTTGTTCCTTATTTTCAATTTAA
This sequence comes from Pinus taeda, assembly GCA_000404065.3. Classification (NCBI taxonomy): domain Eukaryota; kingdom Viridiplantae; phylum Streptophyta; class Pinopsida; order Pinales; family Pinaceae; genus Pinus; species Pinus taeda. Next base: position 181,137 of record APFE030426055.1, read on the forward strand.
ATATCTTTTATCATTTATTACTTTATTTTTAATAATTGTTCTCGAGTTTTCATAGTTGTTCATATTGTTAGAGATTTTTGGGACTAAAATTGTGATATAGAATATGAAGAAATATAACCATTGATGAAAAAATAATTTTGAAGAGATAAAATTCAAAGGAGGGTCAATGGTCAAAGTGTTAATTTTCACATTGCTCTATGTTGTTTCAATTACTTTTAGCCCAATTCAATTCTTTAATTAGCAATCTTTTCAATAAGAATTAATCTTTCCAATCATTAACAGTGATTGAACATAGAACAATAAATGCTATGATAAAGGAGACAATCAACACATCAACAAGAGACATCGGGTTTGGTCAAAGACTAGGGGAAAACCCCACAATGGGGAAAACCCTTTGAAAATTATTCTTCTATTATATTTTCATAAAATGTTCAACAAAGAGTACAATGAGCCCTATACAAAATCATCTAACAAAATAACCAATAACATTCAAAATGATGTTTCCAGCATCAATATATATCAAACATAACTTTTCTAGTTTGTGGTCAAATTTAGCCCTAAAGCCCAACCACATGGAGGAAGAGGTGTGCATGTTGCTAGGACCTTCCAATTGCATCCTTGAGCCTGTTGGCCTAAAGTTATAGCCAAAAATTTCCTTTGACGAGCCTGCAGTGGTGACCGAAAACCCTAGAACATGTGCGAGCTTCAGACCCTGTATTTTTGGACCTATGTGAACCTCTTTCCTCAACCCAACCTGAGACCTGTGCGGAAAAATCAATGAAGAAGAGAAGAAGATGATGCTTGGTGATGTCCAAATGAGCTTGAGGTCACTTTTATTTATAGGCTTCCAAGGGTGACCAATTTCTTGTTAGGGCCGACCTATCCAAATGTGCATATGTGGGATTTTCTTCATAAGAACACTTTCCCTAGTCCAAATTGAGTGCTTCAATAGTAAAAAATGGTCCTCTCGAAAAGAGGAATCTAGTCCCATGGTTGGAATTTATCACTGAGTTGCAAAATTAACACTCCCTCTCAGCTAGGGACAAATTCCAACTGCATCAAGTCATGTGTATCACGTCGTCATATCATGTCCCATCTCTACTCAACTCTATCTACTGAAACATTATCAAATATGAAGAATAAAAATTTGGGAGCATTAGCTACCACTCTCTATAACGTTAGAGAGCTTATCGCAATCTGAGAACAATATCAAGGAGCACATCTCAACCTGAAACTACATCAAGGAACATATCTCAATCCTGAATCACATGGGGGAGAAAAACACCTTCAACCTCATATCTAGCTATAGGTGATATAGGGGAGCACATCTCAACCCATCCTATTGCCAATTGATGTTCCCAACAATGACCCTCAAGGGTCATGTAGTATAACACCTGCATCATAATCAACTTGGGTTGTACACCCCCAAGTACACTCTCAACCCGTTGGCTAAATACAGATCAGTAATCCCAACAAGCCTAGTTTGTGGGTATGATGCTAACTGGGGTATATTATGCAAAGACCAAGATAGGGAAGAAACAACTCTGGCCCTATGTAACAAATAGGGGAGCAACATATATGAACCTTTTGTCCAAAGATCCATCAACCCTAGGAGCCCTCTATCTCAATTCCTCACACTATTAGCTCAGGCAGCGGGGAAGAGTCAACTCGGTGTTCTTGATTAGTGATGCCCCTTATCAGAAGGGGTCATATCCATTAGTCCAAGCTGCTCTCTGAAGACCAAGAACTTCCATTTTAGAAAAGCCTTGGTGAGAATATCTGCAATCTCTTCATTTATCGATATATGATGGTGTCTAATGGCTCCTTTATGCACCATGTCTCGAATGTAATGATATTGAATCTCTATGTGCTTGGACTTGTCATGAAATACATGATTATTTGTGAGAAATATCCCACTCTTGTTGTTGCAACAAATCATTGTAGTGTCTAGGACCTGCTCACATATCTCTCCAAAGAGCTTCCTCAACCAAACTGCTTTGCAGCTAGCCATGCTAGCGGCAATGTACTCTGCCTCGACGGGTACTCAATGCTACAGAATTTTGCTTCCTGCTCATCCTAGATACCATGGAAGATCCAAGACTAAAACAACATCCATATGTACTCTTCATGTCTACAATGTTTCCTTCCTAGTCAACATTGGTATATCCATGAAGTCAAACATCTTTGGCAAAAAATATCAAACCAAGGGTGATCATCCTAGAAAATATCTCAAAATGTGTTTGACAGTGATCCAATGTGCATGGAGAGGCTCAGTCATGAATTGACACAATTTTTTTACTGCATAGCATATATCTAGATGGATGTTCACTAAGAACATCAAAGCCCTAATCAATTGTTTATACTTTAATGGATTCGCCAAATTGGGTCCTGCAGCTTCTCCACATAATTTCTCGAAATTCATTTCCATCGGTGTGGGAAAGGACTTGCATTTTGTCATTGCAAATCTCTCCAGCAGCTTCATGACATATTTTCCTTGTGAAAGGAAAATCTCACTAGGCCTTTGCCACACCTCAAGGCCTAGAAAGTAGTGCATGAGTCCAAATTCCTTCATCTCGAATTCAAAGGCTAGCTCCCTATTACATTCTATCATTAGGGGCTCACTACCTATCAAGAATAGATCGTCAACATATAAAACCAAAATCAACGACATACTTTGGACTACTTTGAAGTATAGGTTGGGATCAACATTGCTTCTTGTGAATCCCAACTTCACCAAATAATTGTCTATGTGGGTGTACCATGCTTTGGGGGCTTGCTTCAAACCATACAATGCCTTCTTCAACTTGAAAACATGTTTCTTTCGATCCTCTACTTCAAATCCTTGTGGCTTATCAATGTACATTTCTTCCTGTAACATGCCATGGAGGAATGTTGTCTTCACGTCCATTTGATGAAGGCTCCATCCTTGACTAGCAGCAAGAGAAACTATCAAACAAATGGTTGTATGTTGAGCCACAAGTGAAAATATATAATCATAATCTTCTACCTCTTTCTGGGAGAATCCTCAGGCTATGAACCTTGCTTTATATTTCTCAATGTTGTCATCAACTCCATGTTTAATCTTGAATAACCACTTTGAAGTCACCACGTATTTCCCGTCCAATCTTAGCACAACATCCCATACATCATTCTTCATAATTTATTCATATTCTTTGGCCATAGCATCCTTCCGAACTTTTTCTTTCATGGCTTCTTCAAAGGTGGTAGGTTCAACTTGAATCATAATACTCATGGCTGCAACATATCCCGGGTATCTGCATGGATTCTTCCTTTCTCTAAATGATATTTGAACGAGAACTCATACTTCATCATCATGTAATCTGTCATGGAGCCAAAGTGTCCTTTTCCTGGAAGGAAGATCACATGGAGGATCTAAGGGTCCATGGGCTCCATGGGATCATCAAAAATATTTGTCTCAGATTCAGGCACGGAAGGACCATCTAGAATATCCATATCATCATTCTTCTTCTCAAGAGGAGGAGTCGGAGGAAGGTCCCTTACTTTCCTAAGGGAAACATCTTCATTGAACGTTACATCCCCACTAATTTCAACCTTCCTTTTGTTGAAGAAAAGGGTAACTAGGTTCGGTATTTGTCAATGTAATTTTGATCTTTGTATTTGTCAAGAAAAAGAATTAATATTTTTATAAATTATATGAATGAGTTTCTTGCTCATTGCATAGGTCTAGGAAAGTCAAAGAGTCAAAATTAAATTGAAGAGCTCTTCATGAGATTATGTGTAATGTATATGGGACAAACTAAATGTCTAGAAAAACCCTCCAAGACAAGCACAATCCTCAGGATGAAGTTGGCTACCAAATGAACTAAATAAAAGTCATGTCAGACTGCAAATAGAGACACATATGTTCACACTGACAGGTTGGCCTAATATGTCGGTAAAACCACTATAAATAGGCGTGTAAGTAAAAAATTAAAGTCAATAAATTTCAGACATCTCTCTGCAAGTCGGATCTCTGAAATCTCGGACAAGTATAGGGGTCTGCAATCCACATTATAGAAGAACACATTTTCAGATGTCTCTGAAACAGTCTCAATGTAGGAAGATCTCGATGTAGGAAGATCTCGGTGCAGGAAGAATATTATCACAGTCTCAGTGGACATCAACAGTATTTGCATATATGTGATGAGAAGGATCTCAGTATTACTGTCTTAGCATGGTTATGGATCACGATGATCCCATAGTAGAACACACAGTCTCGGCATATCTGTTATGAAGAGGATGATACACTCTTGACATATTCATAGTCAAAGTCTCATTGTAATGATAAGAACCTCTGTGATCCTATAGTAATGTTCTCTATCTTGACATACATTCTAAGTACAACTACACTCTCATAGAAGTAATCATGTAAATATAGTCATTATCTCGATGAAGACAAGGTTAGTATAGAGACCTAGTTGACATGGTGATGATCTCAATGAAGGTCTAGCAATCATCTAGTTGAAGGTGCAGCAATGGTACTACTGTAATGCAATAATGATGACCTTAGTGAAATAGCAGTGATGAAGATGATCTTAGTAGTAACAAAGAAAGAGGATTGGTGTCTTGGTCTTGGAGTGGCATAGAGGGTCAAGTATAATGGTCTTGGTGTTTGTCAATTAGAATCTTTATAAGAAGAATTACGTGCGGTTTTTTCTCTCCAAGAGGGAGAGATTTTGGACTTGGAAGAATGCCTACTTCTTGTGTTCTTGTCTCTTTGTTTTGCTAGTAGTTTCATGAAGTAAACACACACACTCAGAATAAGAATAAGATTAAGATAAGATAAATAGTAAAATCATTTCACAAATTGTCATCAAGTATAGAAGAATCTATCTAATGCTAACTTCCCTAGATTCTTCAACACCTTTGACCAAGAATATATATTCTAAAATATTTAGAATTTTCACAATATCCAACAAATGTACCTTTTCTTCCCATGGCTTCTAGCTTGTTTCTTTTGTCCTTTGGCACATGGAAATATATATGGCATCTAAAGATACGGAGATGGCCAACATCAGGCTTGACACCTGTGAACACTTCTTCAGGGGTCTTGTTGTCCAATGCTTATGAGGCACCCTATTTTGAACCTATACAGGAACATTTGTTGCTTCTCCCCAAAGGAACTTTGGCAAATTTTGATCGTGGAGCATGGCATGAGCAGCTTCTACAATAGACCTATTCTTTCTTTCAACTAGTCCATTTGTTCAGGAGTATAAGGAACAATTGTATCTTTCTTGATATCTTCCTTCTTGCAATAATTGATGAACTCATTCGAAATGTACTCTCCACCATTGTCAAACCTGAATATCTTGATTTTCTTCCCTGTTTAATTTTCGACCAAAGCTTTGAACTCATTGAACATTTCGAAGGCTTCATCCTTGTGCTTCAAATAATATATGCATGTCTTTCTTGAGAAGTCATCAATGAAGGTGATGTACTAGAGATTTCCAACAATAGAATGTAAAGGCATCAAACCACATATGATCTGAAATTGGAGGAGAACTTCTCCTTCCTAAAAAGTGATCTTTCTTCTTGAAGTTTTGCAAAGAAACAATGAGTCTTATGACAAAACAAGTTTTCAAAGGTATCTTCAAGGACTATGAGTTAGTTTTTCATGTAAAATTAAAACATAAGCAAAATCTCGTCATCTAACTCATATAGTCATTCATGAAGAGAAACAACAAAGAATTTGGTGATGGAGTTCACCGCTCCTGGGCTACATCTTTGGGCTTGCCAACATAACTAGACTGCTCCATATATTCGGTGAAAAAAGTACATAAAGTTTGCTAATAAAACAAGTAGTTATTTTCCCCTTCAAAGAAATTTTCTACTGTAAAGAACTCTTACTATAAACAGCATGACAACCTACAGTTAGTCTTGAAACCATCAACAATAAAAAGTGTCTCCTACAAAGACCTTGTACTCCATATGAAAATGAGCATACATGAGCATACAAGCACTTCAATTCCACATTGAAATAAAGAATAAAGATTTCCTCAACAATAAATAGTGAGAAAATAATAAATGAGTTGATCCCTACAAGTAGTAGTTGTTGCAATAAACATCTGAAGGTAAGAAAACCCGTACAAGGCCTTTCCCATGGTCAAACACCTTCAAGAACTGCTCCAAAACATTGATTGATCCATACATCCATGGACTTTAACCTACAAAAATTCTCTTAGATGTGTTCCAATCTGCAAATAGAGGTCACCATTGGATCCATAATGTCCCAAAACCCCTATCTGGACTCTTCTTGAGCTCCAAAAGGCCAAAAAATCACCAAGTTATGGCTCCAACAAGCTTTGAAAACTCCTTCTCTGTTATCCATCCTACAAAATGGATAAACAATATAATAGTGCTACGATTTCTCCATGTTTTCCATTGTGGAGAAGACCATTTCGCCCATCAAAGATGCAATTTTTTAGATAGTTAAATTTCCAATAACCCTTAAGTGCGAAAACTATGGCAACATGGGCCATGCGGTTGGGGGACGGGGCTAAACGCCTGCCCCCGCTAGTCTAACCCCTTACACTTTGGGGTTGTGGTCTTATTAGTGCTCACAGGGCCAAGGACTGAGCCAACAACCCGCCCTTACTGTTGAGCCCCCTCTTCCATGGCATTGCAATCAAGTTGGTGGCCATATGGCCTAGGGCTAGCCCCCATTCAAACTCCCCACCGGTGAGCACTTTGCCAAGGTTCTATGGCACCCATACAACTGGAGACTAGGGATATCCCAAACCCCTTCTCTGCTGAGCTCGCTCCAATATACCGACGAGGTCATATGCAAGTCATCGTGACAAGGGCTAGAGTTAATCTTAAGCCCTTTTCCATTGAGCTCTACTTTGGTGCACCTTTGGTCGTGTGGTTGGCTGGTGACTAGGGACTGGGGCTAGTTCCCGATCCCCAACCCTTTTGTGCCATGGTCATATGGATAGCAGACGACCAGGGGTCAAGGTTGACTGCTTAGCCCCTCCTCCCATATATGCGCTTCATAAATCTTAAATAGGTTTGATGCCCTTATGGGGGTAAGAATTACCCTTGTGGTGCAGTCGCAAGGTGCTAGGCTACTAGATGTAAGGTCACAACCTCAAATCCTACCTATCCTGTCTAGCCCATAACAAAATTTCGGCCAACCGTGGGGTGCCATGTGGCAGCCTCTGGTTGGGCCACATGGCACACCCTAATTAGTCCACCACACACAAATCGACCTAATAAAATTTTACCAATACGAGGCTGCCACTTGGCATGATCTCATTGGTCCATACATGCCAAGTCAACTGATGATGTCAACAGTACGATAGCCTAGTCAGTTGCCCAGTCAGCAAACCTTCTAATTTTTTAGCTATTGGGACAAATGATTAGGACACAATAAATTGAGCATACAATATCGGATTGAGGTGAAATGATTGTTGTTGGATTCAGAACAACAAACATTTAGACTTGATGTCAATTTCGAAAAATTTTGGGCACTTTAATTTTTGAGCTAAAATTTGATCACTAGATCATACGTCCCCACTAGAAACTTTTGGACTCTAATATTTTACTTCTCCTAGTAAATAAAAGGAGGTTGAAAATCAAAACTTACCCAAAACTCAATCCATAATGCTTTGTTTTCAATTGGTGCCCTTCAAGTCAAATGAAGGGACTTTACCTATCTTTTTTGTGAATACCTACCATCCTGTCAAGAATCGAGGCAAAATTCTTATTGTTGATGTAGGAACAAAAACACTAATGAGTGGAATATGAATATTCTCTTTAAACCCTTATTCCATGGCTCAAACAACTTCACCTTGAAGTTCCTTTGTTGAAGACAAACTTGACTTTCCATCTTGGAAATCATAAGCAATACAATGCCTATCATGCATTGATTCAAATTTTCTTTAATGTCCTCAAACTGAGCTTGTACAAAAAAGTACACTGCTGCAAAAATTCAATGACATAATTGGCTTTTCCTGCAAAAACATAGTCATATTGTATAATCTTAAACAAAGATTCTATTCACAACAAGTTTCATCTTGAACACTTGCATTGGTGAGTACATGACAAACTTGTAGACAAACTTGGACAACAAACATTGTACAATCCAAAAGCCTTGAAACATTTGGACTTATAAACAAGCCAACTACATAACAAGTCAATGAAAAATAAATACTTGTTGTTCATAGCAATTATTCTTGTTCACTTTATCAAGTACCCAAAACAGGTAATGACAACAACAAGCTTTTACAATTTACAAAGCAACAAACTATACAAACAATCTACCCAATCTTTGCCTCTTCCAAGCTTATGGGTTCTCTTTTTGCATCTACTTTTCTTTGAAGGTTTCCTTAGGAATGCTACAAGTCCTCTTTGCCACTTTTTTCTTCCCTTGCATTGCTTTGCACAATCTCTTTATCCTTCTTGGAACGAAGCTCTAGATGTAGTTTCCAACATCAATCATTCCCATACCCATGCATCTTACAATGGGTATAAAAGTATTTTACCTTGATTGTAGACAAGGAAGTCCTCAAATGTGAAGGAGATTCATCAGGCTTGATGCCAAGAATCTAATCCATTCTTTTGACCATTACCATGTGTTTCTCACAAACAACCACAAAATGGTCAAATGCATCACACAAAGTGCAAGGATACATGTTCCACAAATAGTCAAAATTATCAACATTTGGAAAATACCAATGAAATTTGTACCTTTCCATTGGGCTACAACTTTGACGATCTGGACCGGACAATGCAGGCAAGGTCATTTAAAGCATTCATCTCTCTTAGGAGACAAATGAACATTGTCACCATGATCTTGGTGTGACATATCATCCTCTGATGATTGATTTTCCTCAAACCATTTATAGCATTCTCCAAACTCTCTTTGACCATATCCCAATCCTTGATATTTTGGTATCTCTTGTACCATGATTGGATTGGTGATCCTTTGGCCATTGATGTCAAGGCCTCCTCCTTGATAACCCATTTTAAATAGAAGCTTCATACCAATGCCTCTAGTATGTTGTTCAAATGTTGCAAAAGAGTTTCTATGAGAATAAATAGAAGGATTTGAACTTAAGATGTATATTACCTCCTTGAAATTTCCATCTACCTTTTCTACTTCATATGATGATGATGACTTTGTAGATGACTCTAGCCACCAACTCTTACCAAATGACATATGATGAGAATCTATGAGATGCTTACAAAATGCACATGCATCATTTTCCTCATATAGTTCATAACCTCTGTTTGAACCATGCTCACATATTGGCTTCACATTGGAAGTTTCCTTTACTGTCACGGGAGTGGAAATTTCAGCAACTTGTTCCTCAAGCACTTGCTGCAACTAAAGGCATAGATGCCTCTTCTCCTCTTAATCAATTTTAAGCATTCTTCTCAATTCAATGTTCTCCATTCGAAGAGCCAAATTCATCTCCTCTATCTCCTTGAGACCCTTCTTTCCCATTAAACAAGCTCGAAAAATATTTTCGTGTTATCTGTTCTACAAAATGGATAAACACTCTAACAACGCTATAATTTTTCCCTTTTTTCCACCATGGAGGCGACAATTTCGCCCGCCAAAGGTGCAATTTGTTAGATAATTAAATTTCCAAATAAACCTTAAGTACAAAAACTATGGCCACATGGGCCATGTAGCCGAGGGTTTGGGATAACCACCCACCCCCATTAGTCTAGCCCCTTAAAATTCAGGGTCATGGTCTTATTAGCACCCACGGGGCTGACTGCAAGGCCAACGGCCAACCCTTACTGCCAAGCCACCTCTGCCATGGTGTTGCCCTCATGTTTGTGGCCTTATGACCTGGGGCTAGTCCCCATTCAAACTCCCCACCGGTGAGTGCTCCACCCAGTTTCTATGGTGACCATATGACCGGAGCCTAAGGCTGTCCCAAGCCCCTTCTCCACTGAGCTCCACTCTGGTATATTGACGAGGTCATATGCAAGTCCCTATGACCAAGGCTAGGGCTAATATTAAGCCCATTTTCATTGAGCTCTACTATAGTGCGCCTGTGGTTATGGTTGGTTGGTGACTAGGGATCAGGGATGGTCCCCAAGCCCCAACCATTTTGAACCATGGTCATATGGAGAGCAGGCAACCGGGGTTAAGGGCTGACCATCAGGCCCCTCCTTCCATATATGTGCTTCATAAACCATAAATAAGTCTGAGACCTTTATGGGGGTAAGAATCACCCTTGTGGCACGCTGTCAAGGTACTAGGCTACTGGATGTAAGATCATAGGTTTGAATCCTGCCTATCCTATCTGACCCATTCCAAAATTTTGGCCCACTGTGGGGTGCCATGTGGCGATCTCTGGTGGGGCCATGTGGCACACCCTAATTGGTCCACCACACAAAATGATGCAATCAAAATGAACCAATTCAACCAATACAAGGTTGTCACTTAGCATGCTCTCATTGGTCCATACCTTACAATTCAACTGATGACGTCAGCAGAGTGGTATCCTAGTCAGCCGCCTAATCAGAAAACCTGTTAATTTTTAACTATTGGGCCGAACGACCAGAACACGATAATTTGAGCATACGATATCGCATTGAGATGAAATGATTATTGTTGGATTCAGAACAATGAACACTTTAAATTGATGTTGATTTAGAAACATTCTAGGCACATTAATTTTGAGTTAAAATTTGATCACCGGATCAACATATGTCAGAATGAATGAGATGGTGGATGTCATTTTTCTTGTTCTCACTAGAGGGGAATGGTCCCCTTGTCTTCTTTCCACTGGCACAAACTATAAATAATCCATCATGTTGGCTTGAAAATTAAGAATACCATAAACCAATTTATTCAATTTCAAAAGAGCGTCATAATGTAAATGTGCCAATATTTGGTGCCATAACTCACTTAGATAATTAGTATTATGGACCAATGCTATAAGATGTCTTCCAGTAACTCTATAGGGTCCTTCAAATATTTATCCCAATGTAATTGCATCTCTCATGGGTGATCCAACAAGCCAAGTAAGAAAATTTCCCATGATGAAGGCAAACCTCATCCCTTTGTCTTCCAAAGCAGATATTTATACCAAATTCTTCTTCAATCCTAGCACATACATTAAATCATGGAGCACAACAGATTCCCTAGACTCCAAAAGGAAATTTACGGACCCAAAGCCTTTCATGGAATGAGTGGAGTTTTCTCCAAGAATAATTTTCAAATTTGACTGCCTCTCTACCAAATCAGAGAGAACTTCCTTATACCCAGAGAAATGATGAGTGGCCTCACTATCAACCAACCAACTATCCCATGAATCCAAAGGAGAGGAAATATTAAGGGAAGAAATAAGAATATATTTAGATTAATTTCCTACATTACTTTCATACCTAGAAAACCTTGACTTCTTTTGAGGATGACGATATTCTTCATGATAACATAGAGTATCTCTTCTTCTTCTTTAATCTCATCCATTGTCATCATTCCTTTGGGCATGTCTTCTTCTTCGATCATCAAACCCGTTGTTGTTGCTTCTAGTGTTGTATCATGGACCCTTGTTCTTTTTGAGGCAATCTCGAGCATAATGACCTTTCTTGTGACAATTATTGTATTCAATGTGAGATGTCGCTCTATCATTCCTTCTCTTTGCATTTCGAGGAGGAGGTTTTCTTGAATTTGATTGACCTCCTTTTCCTTTCCTCTTCTTGTTTTGAGTGATGAATGTAGCGGGCTCTCCCTCTTCATGTTTTTGAATCCTTCCTCTTGATATCATCCTTGATTCTTCTTGACTGAGCTTTCCAACAATCTCCTCAAATGATGAGAAGACATTTTTGTTGCTTATGGTAGTAATGAATGTTTCCTGAATGGGAGGGAGACCTCTAAGAGTTATAATCACCAATTTCCTATCAGGCATAGTTTCCCCGAATCTTTGCAATTGATCTTTAAGATGAGATATCCTCATAATGTAGGATTGCACAAACTCTCCTTTTTTCATATTCATGTCTTTGAGTTGATCTTTCAAGGAAATGATTTCATTCAAATTATTAACTTCATACATGCTATCTATTTTATCATACATTTCCTTAGACTTTCTCAAATTGTCAACATATGTAAGAATACTGTCTTGTGAACCATTAGCTATAATTTGATTTTCTTTTGACTCACCTTTCTTGTGATTTTTCTTGGCAGTGGAGGAAGCATTTTCCAAAGGCTCGGGTACTCTTCCTTGAATGTATTCCAAAACATTATTGTTATCAGATATGATATCCAACCTAATATTCCATGCAACAAAGTTAGATGGGTCACCCAACTTCTTATGTTCCTTGAATAAACAGGAAGACATCTTGACTATTGAGAAATCTAGGGCATTCAATGTTAACCATTTCTCTACTTGATAAATGCTTGTGATATGTTTTTACTTATTAACTTATGATATTTCTTTATTATCTTCTTAGTGTGTTCTTTTCATCAAGACAATTATCAATAAATAAAGACAAGTGATGCAGTATATAGGCTTTTCCATACAGGGCCAAAACCTCTCACCTATTGAGAGGAAAACCTGATAAAATTGTTCTTCTAGATATTCAATTGATAAGTACCAAGACCATGACACAAACCCTTGACTATTGTATTCTCCCAAGAGCCTTTTCACCCACCTTGATTTTCTGCCTCTTCCTTCCTTTTTCTTTCCTCCTAGAGAAACTCGGTCTCTATATCTTATATTGCACCTTCACAACTTGCCTAAAGAATGTTGGTCTCTAGGTCTTCTAGAGATAACCCCAGACTCTAATTTGATCACTTAGTAGAGTCTCTATCTTTCTGCCCCAAAAGAATTTCACTACCTTAACTTCGTACTACCCAGAATAATCTACTACCCAAACTTCACACTTCCCAGAAGAATCTACTGCCCAGACTTCGTACTTCCCAGAAGAATATATTGCCCAAACTTTGCACTTCCCAGAAGAATCTGCTACCCAGACTTTGCACTTCGCAGAATAACATTTGCTATACCCAAAATATGATGTCCCAGAAGAATATTTGCACTTCTATTTTTCTGCTCCTTCACTCTCCTTTTTTCCCTCTTTCTTTTGCCTTCTCTTCGCACTTTTCTAGTGAATGCTTGTCTGAATTGTTTGTCTCCAAATGAGACCGGATAGGGTTATTTATACCCTTCTTTGTTGTCCTTTAGGCTGACTTGACAACTTGAGTTTAGGCTGACTTCATCTTGCAGTTTCTTCATGGTTTGTAGGCCAACTTGAAGGGGTTTGGTGACAAGTTCTTGGAGGATACTTTACATAGATAATATTGACCTATTACAAAGTGTAACATGATTTCATTTACATGAAAATGACTCTTTTATGTCTATATCAATAAACCCTAAAGACTCTCAATGGGAGTTTTGACTCAAAACCAAAATCCCTTGCTCATGAAACCCTTGAATCAAGTCAACATAATAATTACATTTTCTTATTTACATTTCTTTACATATAATGTCATTATGAAGATGAAAATTACACTTTTAAAAATTGACTTGATTAGATAGGCTCCTTAAACTTTTCAAATATGATTGCTTCAATGGTTGTCTCCTTTTGGGCTTGTCCTTCACCTTAGCTCTGAAACCATGTTAATTTTCACACTACTCTATGTTGTTTCAATTACTTTTAGCCCAATTCAATTCTTCAATTAGCAATCTTTTCAATAACAATTAATACTTCCAAACATCAACAGTAATTGAAGATAGAACAATAAAAAGCAATGATAAAGGAGACAAAAAACACATCAACAAGAGATGCTAGGTTTAGTCAAAGACCAGGGAAAAGCCCCACAAGGGGAAAACCCTTTGAAAAATCTTCTTCTATTAGATTTGTTAAAGAATCTAGGGCAATAAGGTATAGTAGGATTCTTCGTTACTTGATAAAAATTTGTGGAGTCTTGTTACTTTTTAGTGTTAGCTTAATCTTCTTCTTATTATTATTAATGCATGTGTTGTACTTCATCAAACTGCTACCAAAACATAAGAACAAGAGCACAAGATGTTGGCTCTCTGCCAGGGCCAAAAACTCTCTTCTCTTGAGAGGAAAACCCTTCGATAAGTTTTCTCTTATTGAAGCTTCTTTCTTGATCAATGCCAAATCCTATACCCTTAACTAGAAGAACCTCTAAGCACAAGTCAACTCCTTCCTTTCCTATGCACTATGTTTCCCCGGTACTTTGTCTACCTCCTTCCAGCACTTCATTCCCCAGCACTTCGTCCTTCTTCTAGAAATTCGTTCTTCCTTCCACTGTAAGTAGATATTCTAGAAGAGATACTTTTACTTAGTGATATCCTTCACCTAAGGATACTCATTCCTTCTCTTGATCATCCGAGTTCCTTCTTGGTGTATGGTGGAAGGCTTAGTGTGAGAGCGCTGCAGCCCTAATTCTCGCACGTGTGGGAGGTACCCTAGAGAATTAGGGTCCTTTTTCCTTTTCTAGAGATATAGGTTTCTTCACTTGACTTGAAAGGCCTTGTAGGCCTAATTTCAAACACAACCAACACTAATTCATGAACTGTTTGATCCTGCTGTTATACCCGTAGACTTACCAACCTCTTATTCGCACGTGTGACTATTTCTAGCCTTAGAAACAATCCTCTTCACTTCGTCCTTCTTCCTCCTTCCTTAACTTGTCTTGGAGACCCTTTAGGCTTATGTTCTTATCCCAAATAATGAAATTTTTGTGACTGTAATAGAGGGTTTCTATGACAGCAAAGAGACCCTCTCCTTCTTCGCACGTGTGACTGTCTTTTAGCCCTAGAACAAACTTCCAAGGCTTTGGTGTAGAAATTTCTGTTTCCCACCCCGGTTTTCAGTTTCTCCTTATTTCTCCCATATAGTTAAATGCCCTTTCCGATAACCATACATTTAACAACTGAAAAAATAATTTTTTTTTCTGAAAACACAAATTCTGGAATTTACAGAATGCTGGAAATTGCAAAAATAAAAATCAGCAGTAATAGACAGCCATTAAAACACATTTAAACACAGACATTTTTGGTCAATGTGACCCTGGAAAAACCCCCTACAACTCTTGGGGAAAACTAGTTTGAGAGCTCTTCTTTATTTCAGGAAAATGCCTTTTTACAGTGAGAAATTTCAGCAAAAATCAACAAAATCAGCAAGCAAATTTACAACTTATCTCGATTTCTGAGTCGCAGCCCACTGGAAATTTCCAAACAGCAACACAATGATGTACGGCTACTGTACGGACGGTATGGATGGTACGGATGGCTGTACGGACTGTACAGATATGTATGGATAGTACAGACCTGTACGAACCTATTTTTGTGCAAAAAATCAACTGCCTCGATTTCTGTGCAAAAACAAATTTGCCTTTTACTGTTTGCTGCAAAAATATGCCTTTTACTGCTTGCTCATTCAGTAAGGATTTGCTTAAATGTTGCCTTGGTATGTGTCAATGCTGCCTCCTTCTCCTCCTTGTCTAGAAATCTCCCTTGCTCTCTTCCTCTCTCTCTCTCAATCTGCTCATGAAAGAATGAATGATCTTTTCCTCCTTTTCCTCCCTTAATCCAACCCTAAGTGACTTTTGGGTGATCCCTAAATTCAGCCCTAGATCCCAACTGCATTGAGGAAGAGGTGTGCATGCAGCTGGGACCTTCAAGCCACACCCTTGAACCTGCTAGCCTATGGTTATGGCTGAAAATTTCCTTTGACAAGCCTGCGATTGTGACCCAAAACCCTACAACACGTGCGAGCTTCGAACCCTGTATTTTCAGACCTATGTGAACCTCTTTGCTCGACCCAACTTAAATATGTGTAAACTAATCAATGAAGAAGAGAAGAAGATGATGCTTGGTGATGTCCAAATGACCTTGATGTCACTTGTATTTATAAGCTTCTAAGGGTGACAAATTTCTTGTTAGGGCCAACCTGTCCAAATGTGCATATATGGCATTTTCTTGATAAGTACACTTTCCCTTGTCCAAATTGAGTGCTTCAATAGTAAAAATGGGTCCTCTTGAAAAGTGGAATCTAGTCCCATGGTTGGAAATTTTCACTAAGATGTCAAATTAACACAAAGGGCTTAAAGAACCCAATAATGAGGTGAAGAATAAAATAAGACTAAAAGACAAAAAATAGGGAGGGGAGAGAATATTAAGAGGGTTGATGTGGGGCAACAAGGGCAATGGGGGTTAAATAAATTGTGGGTGGAATCATAAAAATTAATAATATTAAAAAGGTAAAATTTAAAATTGAATATAAAATAAGAGGGGGACAAAAAATAGATAGATAAGGGAGGGGGAATAAAATTGAATCTAAAATAAGAGGAGGGGAACAAAATATAGATACAAAGGGTATGAGAGAGGGAGGAGCCAAATTAGAGAATAGAAAAGATGGGGGGATTTAAAAGTTTTAAAGAAGTACAATAAGTTCGGGAATGAGAGAGGTGTAAATAAAAAAGGGAAGGTAGGGAAGAGAGATAAAACTTTGAAAATTAATAAAAAAGGGGGTTGGGGATTGAAAGATACGGGGAGTCAGAAAAAGGAATAGAGATTGAAAACCAAAAATATCAAGAAAAAAAGGAGGGTGGATTATAATAAATATCATTTGATAAGATGATGGATGGTAGGCTTCCATGATTTTCTTATCCTGAAACCATCTTCTCTATTAAAATTAAGAGGGTTATTTTCTGTTTCAAGAGCTTCCCGAATAAAGCAAGAGTTATGGAAAGGAACATATGCTAATATTTTGATTTGATCTAAACAAATGAGATGCTTAGAATGAAAAGAGTGATCTACAATGGATTAACGCCCCCCAAACCCCAATATTTAAGGGAAACCCAAAATTTATAAACGTAGTGTTCCCTTTCGAACTATTCTTAGTGCAATCAGAGCCCCTATCCATGCCATTGACCATTATTTGGCCAAAAAAATCCAACCCTTTGTTGGAACTACCCCTTCATTTATCAAAGATTCGATTGATTTCATTCAAAAAAATAAGAACATTCAAATTGACAAACAAGACCTTTTGGTTAGTTTTTATGTAGTCTCTTTGTTCACTAAAATTTTTTTTCCTAAAGCCAACAACTTGATATCTAAGCTTGTTGAATCTGAAACCCTTTACCTCATTCACCTTTGTCTCTCATCCACTTTATTCTCTTTTAAAAATCCTATTATGATTAGATGGAAGGTACAACTACGGGCTCCTCTTTATCCCCTATCATCATTAATATTTATATGGAATGTTTTAAAACCTTGGCCTTAAACTCCTAACATCAAAAACCTAAATGTTGGTATTGATTCATAGATGACAGCTTCATCATTTGGTACCATGGCCTTCTTGCACTTCATGCCTTTCTTTCCCACCTTAACATCATTTCCCCTCATATTTAACTCACCATGGAGATCAAATCTGATAATTCCCTTCCCTTCTTAGATGTTCTAGTAACCTACCTTATCGATGGATCTCATTCCCACCAAGCTTATAGAAGAAACACCCATACTAGATTCTATCTTTACGCCCAATCCCATCACCACCCTTCCCAAAAGTCAGTTGTTCTTAAAACCCTAATCTCGTGGACCTACAAAATGTATGCTTCTTAATTCCTAAATAAGATAAAATCTCATATTACCAAAGCTTTCAAAGCCAATGGTTATTCAACCTCTCAAATTAATATTTTTTTTGAGTTTCCAGTAACCCTAGATCCAAAGATTGCTCCTCCTCTCCACCGAATGATCTCATTAGCCTTTTAGACATAAAAGGTACCAAAAATCTTATTTCTAAGATGTTATTCAAGAGAAATATTAAAACTTCCTTTAAACCTAAAAAAACCCATCAGTAATGTTTTTGGTTAGCCAAGGATAAATCAGATTCAATGCAAGGTTCAGGGGTTCACCAGAATCCTTGTTCTTATGGGAAATATTACATTGGCTAGATTGGTCATTCATTCAAAGCTCATCTTAAAGAGCGCATGGCTAACACTACCCATAATCATATCTCTAAGTCATCCATTTCAAAGCACTCTTTTCATTCTAAGCATCTCATTTTTTTTTTATCAAATCAAAACCTTGTTTTGGCTAGTTCTAGGTTGGTCCGAGGACAAAAACCCTGGGGTGACATTTAAGTGGTGGATCCATCCAGGATTCACAAGTGGGCTTCAATGTCTTAGAGTAGTCATCGTTGAGCATTTGTACATTATATTGGTAGGGACTTCAGTATGTCTTGTGTGAGCATGTATCTTGTTTTCAGTTGTTAATATAAACAAGAGGTTGCATTTTCATATCCCTTTTTTGTTCGTTGTTTTTATTGCAAGAATTTTTATTAGAACACTCTAGTGTGCCAAATCTATTGGAATTTAACTATTTGGGATCTTACAGTGGTATCAAAGTTGTGCATCCTACTAGCCTAAGGGGTTTTAATTTGTGAGATTGGAAATTTTGTCATAACTTCAGTGGAATTTCTTCTCTCTCTAGCTAGCATCCTCCATCTTCGGTGGTACTCGATATCACCCAAGTTGGAATCTTATTCTTAGTTAATTTTTGAGGTGTTCCTACCACTGGTTGAAGACTTGATATATCTTTACATAGGGTTTAAGGGCACTGGATATCTTGCTAACTCCATTTGGCGGGTACAAAAGGTGACTGTTGGATCCATAATATGTTGTGTTGAGAAATCATGCCGAGAGTGCATGCATATGGGTGAAGGAGGTTGCACGATCATATAATCTCATAGGACAGAGGATTTGTTGGGAAGTAGATCCACACCATTTGATAACTGGTCATGGTGACTGGATTGAGAATGGGAAACAATATTCGAGTTACAAATAAACATTACAATCTCTTGCGGCTACATACAGTGTGGAGATCATTTGTCTTGTGCCTAACTCAACAATGAAACTATTCATATATTAGGTAGGCGATAGTCACCGTGGATTGAAGGTCGAGAAGTTCCTTTTCCAACCCATTGAGTGAGATCGACGGGACCTAGCATTGGGATAAAGATAATGATATAGTTTCTACATCCATGTGCTCGAAATAAATCAAGGAGTATGGTGGGCATGGTTTTATTTTTTATAACTCTGACCTCCCTCTTATAATTCTAAGGGATTTGATCTGGTCAAAATTTAGATCGACTGACATAGTGACAGTTGTATGCTACCTAAAATTATTGTAAACTACTAGAAATAGGTTGCTAATCCGCTAAATCTAGTGAGTTGTTGGGGCCTTTGTTTTCAGAGATATTAAGATGTTTTGGAGAAGTCAAAAGGGTGGCGAGAAGTAGTGGAAATGGTCATTAGAGAGTTGTGGAAACAAAAGTTGGGGAAAAGGGAAGGAACTTGTGGAAGGCTAGTAGTTGTATATGGGTTGGCGGGAACAAGCAAATATAGTTGAGTGGGAAAAGAGCAAGGGAAACAAAGGAATGAAGAAAGTCGAGAAATGGAGAAGGAATTGGCAATTCAGGTTGGTGCATAGAGAGAAGAAATAAGAAGATAAAAGGCATGAAGGAGAACCTATAAGGGTTGTTTGTTGTGTCGTGACTTCTATGGTGGATATTTCTCTTCCTATGTAGTGGAGCGATGGGAGCAACTCTGTGTCTGTCGTTTCGTAACCTTGTATTCTACCTTTTTAGATTTTTGGATGTTGATGAATAGGCCTTGACCCTGATGTGATGTACTTACCTTACATATTAATGAGGAAGACTACTATTGGGATCATAGTGTGTTACCTATGCATTTTCAGGTTCTTTAACATCTGTATGTATACACATGTTTAAGTATTTTTTCTGTTACAACATATACAGCCTGTTGTGATCTAACTTCCTTTTAGAATGACTCTATGTTCTCTTCTCTCTATTCTTTGATATGATTTTCCTTGATGTTGGATTCCAACCCTCATCTAACTAAGCTTGTAGAACGCCTCGGGTGAGACTCCTTACCCTTTCCAGGCATGGTGAAAATGTCATCATTGTGCTAGACTATAACAGAGCCTTGTTAGACCCTACACTTGAACCCGAGGTTTCTACCCTGTTGGTATTTTTGTGCCAACTAATTG
Organism: Pinus taeda; assembly: GCA_000404065.3. Classification (NCBI taxonomy): domain Eukaryota; kingdom Viridiplantae; phylum Streptophyta; class Pinopsida; order Pinales; family Pinaceae; genus Pinus; species Pinus taeda. The sequence continues at coordinate 201,167 of APFE030426055.1, forward strand.
TTCCATTGTCAGGACCTAAAATTCAAAAAGGGGATTCGAAATATCAACGATTTTTAAGAACAAATTAAAAAATTGGTGGGATGAGCAAGTGGACTAGTTTGTTTCTCAGCAAGCTCAAATCCACCAACGAACTATTGGGAAGTTGAAGGAGGAAATCCTATATTTGGAGCTAGCTAGAGATTAGTAAGAGATCTTCTGGTGCAAGTTCTTAGAAGAAATTTACAATTGGTTGTAGAGATTGTAGGTGAAAGGGAAGTACAGTGAACAAAACCTATCTCATTGCACCTGGACTCAAGTGGATCTCACTGTGTTGCATCATCTTGATATAGATCTGACAAGAGAAGTATATTTCTGGGTATATACCATGTTGGAAGGTTATATTATTGAATTTTCAGAAAAATCCATCAGTTGTTTTCGAAAGCTAAAGTTGTGTTCCAATCAGGGTTGTGAGGGAAGCTGCTAAAATAGGTTGGCCTTTGGATCAAGGTTTTAAATGTGGAATAGGGCTTGCTAGTGTTCCAAAACCTGAGCATGGCAGTCTAAACACCTAGTACTGGGGGAAGGACCTAAAGGGAGGGATTCTACCGAGCGAGGAACTATGAGACTGTCATGAGGATGGACGCAGGTGAATTACAAAATGCCAGGGATATAAGAGTGCAAAGGAGAGAGTGGATAGCGGAGAAATGGAAAGAAAGGGCCATACAGACAATTAAAAGGTGATAGAAGGGATTGCACCAAGTAGGAGCAGTGTTGAGAGATTTGGAAGAAGGAGAAAGTATAGAAGGAAGCTTACTAGGAGGGGTGAAGACAGTCACAACTATAGTGGGTCTAGAAGGTGATAGGGACCCACCCCCGTGAGTGGAGATGGATATGTTGGATGAAAAGGACCGCGTGGTCTTGGAGGAAAGCCTAGAAGATGACATGCATTTTGCTATACAGAGACTGTTTGTTGAAGATGATGCTTCCAAAGGAATCAATGATAGACCTCCCTGAAGCTTAGGTAGCACCTCCCCCAACCTTCCCCTGGTACTCTATAACAATCCTCACAAGTTCCTATCGAAGTTAATAATTTTTTTATAAGAGTTCATAGTGTGTGCATGTTAATTACAAAGATAGTACTAGTAGAAGTGGAACTAGTAGTAGTGGTACGAGTTTACAAGGATCTTTGCAACCTGGATTGCAAGGATTTGTGCTCTTAGCATGCACTCAGTCAAAAATGGTGAGATCATTCACAAGGTATCCTGAGTTCTCTAGTAAGTTGAACGAAGACATAGAACAACACTAGTATCTACGTGAGGCTGTCTCGAAGGCCCAGCAAGTGCTGGATAATGTAAAGTTAATCGAATTTTAGACCAAACTTAGGGAAAGGGCCTTGAGATGGTTCATAAAATGGTTAGAGTTACACCATAACCCAACTATGAATGATGTTAAAAGAGAATTTGTACAAAAAAATAAAATTCCACAAACTGATCAACAAGGATTATCGGAGCTATGGGAGATAAAATAGCGAGAGGGAGAGACTACATGGGAGATGATCCAAAGATTTAAGGATGCAATCGTAAACTAAGTTACCCGATAGATCAAAATCACCAAAGGGAGTGATTTATCAAAGCATTATTTCCTCTCACATGTACACCATTAACACAACAAAATATTGATACACTACAAGATGATATTGAGCAAGCAACTCAAATTGAAGTTATGGTAGGACACCTGCATGAGTACCGGGGGGAGAGATATCACATGATCCACCTATTTTGGTTCTCCAACATTAAATTGCAAGTCTTACAGAGAAGTTGAAGGACCTACAACCAACCCACCTAGTGCGCCCAAATGTATGGTGTACAAATTTCTTAGTGGAAGGTCATGTTGCTACAAAATGTCCAAGGTTGTGAGGCGCAAGTACCATGTCTACATCGGTAGGAGCACCTGGGCCTACACCCGCAGCAAGAGTCACGTAAATAGGATCGTAAGATTTGTATCCTAGGAGCAACCAACTAGAGTACTGTGAGGTATGCAGGGGGTATGGACAACCCCTTTTCTATGCTCAATACTACAAAAATACTCCAATGTTCCAAATAAAAATTACTGTGAATTATGTGCTTCAACAACTCACCATACCGACCAGTGTAGGCCATTGGTTTCTCTAGCTTATAGGTTAGACCGCTCAACCTACTGAGTCAACAAGACTTCTTGAGGGGGGCGAGGAGAAGGAGGAACAAGGGGAGGAAGGGTAGGAGGCATATGTCCAATTCATTGTTGCAACTATGATCAAGAAGGGCATGTTGTGCATGATTTTTGGTGACTAAGAAGACCATGGTGCTTTGAGTGCAGGGTCAATGTGCATAGAGTAGAAGAATGTCTAGAACTAAGTTCAAGATGCGAAGATCAGAAACAATAGAGGGGAGTGAATTTAATTAATGCATAACCTAGGGTATTAGAGGCATCCCCCCTATTAAATATTAATATAGTTACATGAGGAGGCAAAAGGATTGGGGCCGATCAAGGAGCCACGAGCCAACCCATGATTATCAGATTGGCCTCCCCAAAGTGATCATACAACCTTGAGCAATAAAAGTAGTATTACAAGGAAGCCACAAAATGTTTCGACAATCTAACTGGAGGTACACGGTTAGAGAACGAGCAGCTAGAATTTCATAATGCTAAGAGCCCAGAATTTTCATACTGTGTAACAATCCAACCCATCAAAGACTAGTTCAGATTATTTCTATAGATTGTGAATGATGACCAGATGTTTGGGATGTAGCCGTGGTAAAGACCCATTCCGATTTTGAAGTAATAGACATCGTGGGAGACAAGGACCCATACCCTATGTTGCTCGGGATAGATTGGGCATTTGAAAACTATGCTATAATTGGCTTGAAGAAAGAACTGATGACTTTCAACGTAGAAGGGGTAAGGGTGATTCAGCCCCTAGACCCATATCAGGGACTGAGACTAATGGAACCAACAGATGATAGAGAAGAGCCAGGGATGTTAGATCAACTGTACAGACCAACAACAATAGGAAGGGAGGACCACATTAACCCAGTGGCTGAAGGGTCTATGAGCTGGCAGAGAATTCAAAATTCATAAGTTGCCCAGAGGTTGCTTGGGACGATTGGAAGCAAAGTGGTTATGAGATCAACATAGGACGTTGCATTGCAATCTTTTGAGTCAATTGCATAGGCACTGAGGTAAAATGCTTCCCTATTTAATGGTACAAACTTAATAAATTCATTTCTCAACAATATTGATGCAACTATTATTGAAGAACATAAAGTACCAATACTAAATGTCACGTTACAAGCGACACTAGTAAGATGGTGGGGAGTTCACCACAACTACCTCCAAGAATGGGAGAAGATCAAAATAGCCATGAAAGTAAGATTCAAACAAGTGGTGGAGTACCCTCAATATTTTGCCAAGTACAAGGGGGACTCTGACCCTCGACAACATTTGAAAATTTGTAAGGAAAGATGGAAGTGGGAAGGAGTTCTAAAGGAGTCCTAGGTTCATGGTTTTATGCATACCTTGGGAAATTTTACAAAATCTTGGTATGCACAAGAATAAATAAGGAGACAAATGGGGAACTGGGATAGTTTTGTTGATAAGTTTTTTCAGCAATTTTTGTTTCTTAGACAACGACAGGAGGCTAACTGAGGCATTGTAGGTTGTCAAGTGGATTCTACTCACAATGGGTCAGCTAATGGATGGGTGCATAAAATAGAATACCTTCAAGCATATCTATAATTTAGGGTATCATGAAGCAATGGCTTGTGGAAAGGTGGACAAAGAGTTGGGTGAGGATGATCTGGAGGAATTACGACATTTTTCATTCCACGAAACAAAATGGGAAAGAGACATCAAGGATGGACCTATAATCGATGTGCCACACGTACTCCCACTGAATTTGCAGAAGTATAACATCGAGAATGATGAAAAACCAAAGCTATCCTCGATTGGAGGTTATTGGGATGAACAAACTACAAAAGAAATTTTCGACCTCCTGATGGAGGACTTGTTCGCTTCGTTAGTTGCACAACTGAAAGGAATTAAAGGAGACATATGGGAGATGGAAATTGTGATAAAACCATATGAAAATATAGTAAAGCATCGATATTACAGACTAAACCCAAGAGTTGAGGAGAAAGTGAAGAAAGAGATAGAAAAAATGCTAGCAGTAGGGCCTATATTTCCAGTGGATGAGGCAGAATGGGTGAGTCTGATTGTGATACAAAACAAGAAAGATGTTACATAAACACGAGTCTATGTGGACTATCGTAGCTTGAACAATGATTTTGTGGATGACCTATGAATTTCTAGATAATGTGGTGAGGAATGAAGCCTACTCCTTTACAGACAAATTCTCTGGCTATCACCAAGTTAGAATCGTCGAGGAGGATAAAAGGAAAACTAAATTTACTACAGAACGGGGATCATATGCCTATCATGTTAAGCCATTCGATCTCAAGAATGCACCTTCAATGTTCTCGAGAATTGTAATTTCCACCTTTAGAGATTATATCCACAGGTTCCTAGAGGTCTATATGGATGACTAGAAGGTATATAGACTGCTAAAGAAACACTCCAGTTTGCTCTGGATCATGTTTGACCGATGTAGAGAACTACAAATATCATTTAATTTGAAGAAATGCATATTTACAGTCTTGTTTGGCACACTTTTGGGCCAGATAGTATGCACAGAAAGAGTGTGCGTTGATCCTGCTAAGGTCGCAGTGATAGTGCATATGGACCTACCCGCAAGTGTAAAGCATCTCAAATCCATTTTGGGACATACCGGGTACTACAGGAGATTTATCCGCAACTATGCATCTATTACAGCACCGATGGAGAAACTACTGAGGAAGGTTGAGCAATTTATATGGTTAGAGGAGTGTCAAGTTGCACTCAACATATTGAAAGAAAAATTAGTAAGTGCATTGATTATGGTCTACCCTAAGTAGAACAAATAGTTCCATGTCCACATTGATGCATCAGGCATTACTCTGGGAGTTGTTCTGGCTCAATCGGGGGAAGGGAGCCTCGACCACCCAATTTGTTTTGCCAGCAGAAAGTTATCCACAACAGAAAAGAACTATACAATAATTGAGTGAGAGGCATTGGCGATGGTATATTCACTTCAAAAATTCAGACGCTACTTGTTGGGAGGTCTGTTTAATTTTTTTACTGACCATTCCACTTTGAAATATTTAGTGAACAAGCGAGTGCTTGAAGGAATAATTTGTAGGTGTTTGTTGTGTTGAGAAATCTAGGGCATTAGTAGTTAAAATATTTCTCTACTTGATAATTGTTTGTGATATAACTTTACTTCTTGGCTTATAGTCTTTTCTTTGTTATGTTATTATTGTGTTATTTTCATCAAGACAATTACCAATATGCAAAATAAAAGACAAGTGACATAGTATGTAGGCTTGGCAGCTAGGGCCAAAACCTTTCACCACACGAGAAAAAAAATCGATCAACATTCTTCTTCTAGATCTTCAATTGATGAGTACCAAGACCATGACAAAGACCCTTAACTCTAGTCAAGAACCTTGTCACTAACCTTGATGCTCTGACTCTTCCCTTTCTTGAATTTCTTCTTGATCTCGAACTACTCTCCTTGGCTCCTTCTAGATAAACTCGATCTCTATTTTTCACACTGCTTCTTCTCGACTTCTCCTAGAGAATCTCAATCTCTATGATATTACTTTCTTCCTCTAGAGAATCTCAATCTCTAGCCTTGATCTCTATCTTGGTTACCCAGAACAATCATCCAGAAGAACCCTTTCTTCACTGACTATAAAAGAAACCTTCCTCTGTAATCCCCAGAAGTTACTCTCCTTCACTTTCCCCAAAAGATACCTTCTTCTCTATGCCAAGAAAGATTCTCCTTCACTATGCCCAGAAGAATTTGATCTTCACACTTCTCTTTTTAGCCTCTTTTTCGCACTACATATCCACCTCTTCTTCGCATTTCTGCTTGACCTTTTCTTCATACTTCTGCTTGTCCTATTCTTTTCAGTTCTTCTTGTAGAGTTTTTTTGCTCCTAAGTGAGGTTGAGTGTGGCTATATATACACCTTTCCTCATGTCCTTTAGGACGACATGATCATAAGTGGTTAGGCCAACTCCTTCAAGCAAGTTCTTCCATTGTTGTAGGCCGACTTGAAGAGGATAAGTGACTAGGTCTTGGAGGATACTTTACATAGACAAGTTTCACCTTATATAAACTCTAACATGACTTCATTACATTACAATGACTTTAACATTTTATGAATAGATAAAAAATAATTCCTAAAGACTCTCAATGGGAGTCTAAAGACTCTCAATGGGAGTCTTGACTCAAGAATAAAATCTCTTTCTCATGAAACCCATGAAACAAGTAATACAATAATTTTATTTTTCTCTTTTACATCTTATTACATAAAATCATAATTACATGTCATTATGAAGACTGAACCTAGTTACTCTTTTCAACACGCCCTCTTAACTTGGGAGGTATTCATAATGGCACTTGGACTTCCTCAATCTGAAGAATTTCTCATCAAAAGAATTTGAATTGGTAACTTATTTTTATATCATCATATCAACTAGCATTGTTACATAGCAAGGCCTTGACTAGCAGCTCCAACTCTCCACAAGATCTAAGATCAATGATGGTGAGACCAATGATTAATAGACACTCTCATCATTGTCTCTCTCGGAACATCCCCTACCTGAGTACTCAGGGTGTGTTCCATGAGGACTATTTTTATCTTAGACTGTTGATCTTGTTTTGTATGATTAGTTTTGTTGTGCTAATAACAATTATAGATTTATAAAGATGTACTTTCTTCTTCCTTTTTGTGCTGAGGTTTTGTTATTTGTTAGTGCTTACAAATAGGTAAATTTCCTTAAGTTAAACAAGACATTCATGAGAAAAATAGCTTCAAAAACTAATAATGAACAAAAAACATGTACAATGCAGAAAACCATCAAAGAGACACATTAACATAGTGTTTTGATGAAGGAGTTCACCCTCATGGGCTACATCTCCTTAGTCCAGCTTCCATGGCTTGGGCCTCTGTATTAGCTCAACGTGGAAAAAATGTTATTTACAAAGCTCTATGACTCATGATACTTGCACCAATGTGTTCAAAATGTCCAAATTAGCCAAAAATGACTATTGGATCTCTGAACACTAACTCTGGTTGCTCTGAGTATGACCCCCTTCCCTGGTGGCTCTAGGCTTCCCTCAACTTCCCTATGGAAAAATCACCTATAGAAGTCTTGTATTGCATTTGAAACCTGTACCAATGAGTTTAGAATGTATAAATCACCAAAAATTGACTATTCATTTTCGAAAATTGGTCGAATATTGAGAGAGACTCTAGTTAAGTCCGCCAAGTTTGGTGGCGGTTCTGGATTTGGTGGCTTTGCCATAAATACCACCAACTTTAATTATAGACTAATTAGGCTTAAACGTGATTAGGGATGCATTAAGAGCGCTTATGGTTGGCGTTGGCCCATGGTCTTAGCGTATGGTTATATGGTGTGGGGGTTGGCCCTGCAGGGCTGGCTCCCTCCGCTCTCATCATCCACATTTTCTATGGCTTAAATAAAACATCGTTCCATTGTTTAACAAGCACAATGCTTGGCGCAATGATTTGCACTAGAGTTTGGGAGGGGGAGGTCACGAGTTTAGACCTGCCCTCTGCCCATCCCATATACATTTTGCTATATAATAACATTGCCTTAAATATTTCGATGCCTTGAATTATATAGCTCGGACTTATGTCATATGCGGATTTAGGATTTGAATATATATATATATATATATATATATTATAATATTATATATATATATTATAAAAATCATATATATATAAATATATATGTAATTAAATAACTAAAAAAAATCAAATTCCACCTTCGAGGCCAATTAGGTAGTTTATCCTTCACACAATCAAATTGGCAAATCCTGAAGTGACACTTGTCACATCCCCATTGGGTGAAAACTGAAGAAGATTCCCCTTGCTGACTGGACTGCCATGTCATCATTTTGTCATGTTCTGCAATTTTTTTAGTTATCTAGGAAAACAAACAGCAGGCCTTTTCTCCTTCATCCGGACTCTGTTTTCAGTGAAACAAATTGCGTTGCAATCGTCTTGACAAGACAAACATAGTCATATAGTTTTCGCACCAATATGAGAACTTTGATTTTTAAGCTAAATATTGAGCACTTGATCAACTACCCGCCCTCAAAGAATATCAGTCCTCCATGACTACTCTCCTATTGTATGCCCTATCTCATCCTCAAAGACTATCGGATGCCAAATAATTACCCAATCCTCCATTGTGTCTTCCCAGGTGAAGACCAAAATGATGTGTCTATCTCTCCCTCTCAGTTAGGGAGGACATCTTCCAATAAAGGAATGTACCTAAGCTCCCTCTTGGCTTAGGAATTTCCAAGTTTCTTCCAAGTAAGAAACTTTCTAGGCTCCCTCTTAATTAGGGACCTACAATAGCTTCTCAAGTGGAGATGTTGGGAGAAGCAACTGCTTGAAGAAATCCTCTTTTCTTCGATGTCATAAATTTATTTTTTCATGGAGCCTTCATCTTTTGGGGACGTCTACATATGGCACATACCATACATTGCTTTCATCCATGAGTTAGTCATGTCCTTATTTCATCAAAAAGTGATCCCTCAGTTTTTCATTTGGCTTTGCTTCGTGTAATGTTGCTTTCTTTATGCCATATTTTCTGGAAGGATCTTATATCCTTCAATATGGTCTTCCTGGAATTCATCCACAGATCTTCCCCTTGGAATTCCTACAGAAGCCCATCAAGATATTAGTTAGAAAATAAGAAATGAACACTTAAATAAAAATTACCTTTATGATGGTCTTTCTTCATGGCATCTTCCTTTAGGTATCAGCATCTTGCATACACGTTGACACATTTCCCATAGATATTCATTGTCAAGGGTCTCCATCCTTTTTTGACTCTTATCAGAGTCTTCATACCTTTCTAGGAGATATTCCAGTTAATTCTTTCTTGGTCTCAGATGTTGAAAGCCTTCTACCTTTGTTGCATATTTTATGATCTCTTCCTTTCTTTTCACACACTTCATTCTCAGGAGCTTCCAATCAGAGTTCCTTAATTATAGTCAGCTCCTTTATGATTCATATGAGAACATATTATGTCGGTTTCATCTAGTGTGACTTAAGACTTGCTTCAATATTTCAGAGGAGCAGATCCCTTCTTTTGATCATGTTTCCCAAGATGGAAATAGTGATCCATATTATTTGCAACCATATGACATGGCTTTCATAATTCTTGCCATCCAAAATTCTTGTAGCAGCTTCATTTGAATGAAATAACTTTATCCTTTAGACTTGCTTCTTCGTTATGTCATCATACCATCATCCCTTGAATTCCATGATTTGGAATTCTTGATGAAGCATTTGCTTTCTTTTTAGATCAGTGAATCCTCTGATAAGGATTCCATCGAAGAAACTTGAGGATCTTTCATATCCGCACCCAGCATATGTTTCTTCATTGATTACTGTACGATGATCCCAAATGATGATGACCTCTATTTCTTTCTATAAGTATTATTTGAGATTTCAATGAGGTTTCCAAGGGCTCTTATTCTTTGTACTCAATAGAATTTCTTCTATACATTATTTGCGATGAGCTCTTATATATAATGCTTCTATCACAATGTTATTTTCTAATCTGATGCATCCTATCTTATTCACATTGTTTTCTATCCATAAATTACAAATAGAAAGTACCTTATAGTGAAGAAGATCATCTCAGTCATAATGGAGATCTTTTGCTTCTTCCTTCTTAAGATTCATTGTCTCAAGTTCTTTCACTTCCTATGTAATATGGGATTCTTCCCTATCCCACTTGTCCTTATTATGTTTAGGAAAATATCTTCTACAGTGCCCAATTTATTTACATCCATAGCCTCTTATCTTAGCCATGTTCTTCTTTTTCTTTGAAGGACCAAACATTCCAAATTTCCCTTTTCTTTTTGTTACTAATTGATCCCTTCTATTTGATATTTTGTTTCTTTCTCTCTTCAACCTGTATTCTTCTTCCTTGCAGAGATACCATGATTTGATGAATGGGATAACTTCCTCTTCCTTAGTAGATATGAGGTTACCTTGTCCATCTGTCAATGCATTTAGAATAACGAAGATCATTTCTTTATCAGGTACCATATCTCCTAGATCCTGCAATTGACCCTTTATTTGAGATGCTTTTGATGTGAAAATTCCCAGACTCTGAAGGAACCCCTACTGCAGCAAATCTGAATCTACGTCACCTACTTGATTTTAAATTAAATTCATTAAGTTATTCTTCTGAATACTAAAGAAAATTACTTTTGTAGCCTACACTAATTAAATATTTGATCTCATGGAACAAAAAACAGAGAAAAGACCAAGATACATAGGACACACTTATTTTTGGACACAATAGTTCCCGGAAAAACCCAATGTAGGAAAAATAGTGCAACAGTTCTAAGGGTTTATTATTATGCAGGAGAAATATCTGAATACAAATCTAGGATGCTCATCTAGCAATCCTTGACAGAGAAAATACTGGTGGATCTGAGTGAGTTTTACCTCACTTCACCTGACAGAATTTCGGTTGATCCAGCACAAGACTGGCTAACCCCAGTTATTTCTGTGTTGGCTCTGCAACAGCCCTGCATCACCTTCTTTGCCCTTTGTGTCAGCTCTCTCGGCTATTCCAATAGTTCCTCATAGTTTCAGTTGTTCTGGCAATTCTGGATTCTGCGTGATACGCAACTTTTCTGTGTCAACTCTCCCAACTACTACGTTGCCTCTTTGTCAGATTTCTCGGTTGCTTCGGTAGGTCCTAGCAATTCAAGCAGTTCCCTACAGTTTCGGTTGTTCCGACAGTTCTAGATTCTCCATGATAGACAACTTTTTTGTGTCAGCTCTCCTGGCTACTACGTTTCCTCTCTGCAATATCTCTCTGTGTCTTTGGTTGTATCCTCCAGAAAGTCCTTCTCCCGGATTCTCACTGCCCCTTAGCTGCAAGATCTCCCCATTTGATTTCCCTCTTGAGAACTTATCAACTCAGAAAATCGATTTCCTCAATCTTTTTGTGTGTGTTTCCAAATGAACCCCAAGCCTCCATTTTATACTTTTCCTGTTGAGTCTTCAGTGACCGAGATTAAGTCTATAATCAATGGTTAAGATTAAAACATGACTTGATCCGCCTTCTAGATCATTCTCACCCATATTTTGATTAATACCCATTAATATTTTAATTTCCCTAAGTTTAGATTTATGGATCCCGTTAAAACTATTAATTATTTTAATAAAATACAATTTCGGTGGAATTTCACCAAACGGTTTCTGGGTTCTTTAGAAATCATGTGCCTTAGCCTCTCCACCAATTTTCAAGGCTAGAGAACCTTTGATGCTACAAAAAAATAACATTTGAAAGGCATGATGATATCCCTTCATCCTTTGACACCTTTAATTTATATAGATCAGCTCTAAGTGATATGGTCTTTTCATCGTGATTTCAGAGAAAAGTTCTACCAACTTATCATATATTTATTTAGATTTCTCCAGCTCAGCTACATTGGAAATGAGAGGATCTTTGATATATTCCTTAAGAATATTTTGAGCCTTTAGATCCCTTTCCGTGTATTTAGATAATGCTTGTTCTTCAGATGGCTTGGAAACCTTTCCATGGACATGATCAATGACTTCTTTTACTTCGAGGACTATGTCTATCCCTTTTTTCCATATAAAGAAATTTGATGTCCCAACCAACTTATGGTTCTCCTTGAAACATGAAGTCATTTTTCCTAGATTAGATTATAAGAAAAAGGTACTTACTTGTGAAGAAATAATCTTCAACAAACTTATTGCTTCAGATGATCCTTTTTAAGAAGGTTCTTACTTCGATGAGGGAAGACTACCTTCTTTAGGATGATATTTTTCCAAAAGAGATCCTTGATTTAATAAAGATAAGATTTCCTGTCAATCTACGCTTCCTTAGATTTGAAGAGCTTCCACTCCTTTGGTGATGTATGAGTGATGATCTCGGAAGTGCTTCTAGGGTTTCGGTCTTTCTTCCTGCTTCCTTCTTGAAGATAATTTCAAGACTCTTGCTAGAGTATATTTCTTCAATCTAGGCTTTTGGTAGATCTTGATTTCGTGCTTGGTGTTATTTGGCTTGCTTTGATCCTTCTTTGAAGCTTGATTCTCATGTGTCTACTTGCTTGAATGCCCCTTCTTAACTTCAGCACCTAAGATCTGATACCATGTTGAGAAATATAGGGAATGAATAGTTAAAATATTTCTCTGCTTGATAATTGCTTGTGATATACTTTTAATTCTTAGCTTATAGTATTTTCTTTGTTATGTTATTATTGTGTTCTTCTCATCAATACAATTACCAATATACACAATAAAAGACAAGTGACACAGTATGTATGCTTGATAGTCAGGACCAAAACCTCTCACCTATTGAGAGGAAAACCCGATCAAAATTCTCCTTCTAGATCTTTAATTGATGGGTACCAAGACCATGAAAAATACCATTGATTCTAGTATTGTCTCAAGAACCTTGTCACTAATATTGATGCTCTACCTCTTCCCTTTCTAGACTTTCTGCTTAATCTCAAGCTGCTCTCCTCGACTACTTATAGAGAAAATCAGTCTCTATTATCCACATTGCATCTTCTCAACTTCTCCTAGAGAATATCAGTCTTTATGATCTTACTTGATTCTTCTATAGAAACTTGGTCTCTAGTCTTGATCTCTATCTCAGTTACCCAAAACAATTATCTAGAAGAACCCTTTCTTCGTTGACCCTAAAAGAAACCTTCCTTTGTGATCCCGAGAAGTAACTCTTCTTCATTGACCCCAGAAGAAACCTTCTTCGCTATGCCCAAAGGAATCCTCCTTTGCTATGCCTAGAAGATTATTTTCTTCACACTTCTCTATGTAGCCTCTTTTTCGCACTACTCCAACTCTTCTTCACACTTCTGCTTGACCCCTTCTTCGTACTTCCACTTGTCCTCTTCTTTTAACTTTTTCTTGTCGAGTTTTTTTGCTCCTAAGTAAGGACAAGTGTGGCTATATATACACATTTCCTCATATCCTTTAGGCTAACATGATCACAAGTGGTTAGGCTGACTTCTTCTAGTAATTTCTTCCATCGTTGTAGGCCGACTTGAAGAGGATAAGTGACAAGGTCTTGGAGGATATTTTACATAGACAAGTTTGACCTTTTACAAAGTATAACATGACTTCATTACATGACAATGAATCTTAACATTTTATGACTAGATGACAAATAATTCCTAAAGACTCTCAATGGGAGTGTTAACTCAAGAATAAAATCTCAAGCTCATGAAACCCATGAAGCAAGTAATACAATAATTTTATTTTTCTCTTTTACATATCATTACATAAAATCATAATTACATGTCATTATGAAGACCAAACCTAGTTACACTTTTCAACATGTTGTTATTCTAGGAATTCACTTTTGAGGTAATTGTTAAGCCCGAACAATTGAATGTGGAACTTGATCATTTCTCACGGTTGGAATCAGAAGAAAATGGAGGATCCCTGCATGATCAACTACTAGACGTAGATATGTTCTGGATTGAAGTGGTACCATATTACCTAGAAGATATTGCAGCCTTCTTAGCTACAGGAAAAATTCCAGATGAATACACAACTACACAAAAGATACATATGGTCATATGAATTGTCGATTATCAATTGATAGCAGGGAAACTATATAAACTAGGCTTTGATCACATGTTGTGCAAATGTGTCCTTCACCATGAGAGACATGATGTACGATGGGAATTTCATTCAAGAGTTGCGGGTGGCCAAGTTGGAGGAAAAACTACCAAAAGGAAAGTGTTGCAGGCATAACTATGGTGGCCAATGGTTTTCAAATATGCGAAAGAATATGCCAGAGGTTGCGATGTGTTCCAAAGGGTTGGAAGGCCCTCACACCAAGATGAAATACCATTACAACCAGCACATGCATTGAAGATATTTTAGAAATGGGAAGTCATTTTCATTGGGCCTATCAATCTGTCAGCACATCATGCTCATGCCAAGTATATAATCACTGCAATAGAGTAGCTCACCAGATGGGTAGAAGCAACAGTGGTAAAGGATTGTACTACAGATACTGCCACCAGGTTCATATTTGAGAATATCATATCTAGATTTGAGTGCCCAAGGCATCTCACTAGTGATCAGGGGACCCACTTCATAAATGAAATGGTTTCCTCACTTCAAAATTTCGTGATACAACACCACAAATTAGAAATTTCACCTGTAGAAAAAACCTATATATGCAATGTCCTAAAGCATAATACTTGTTCTACTTCTACAAAAAATTAAGCGGAAGCATAATCGAATCCATGAGCAACATCAAGTAGAAACATGCATAACTGATCAAGATAAACCAATCACACATAACACAAGATATATCTAGGGGAAAGCACCAGCATAAAACCCCAACACTGTATTATCAATCAAGTGGAAATCCTCTTCAACATACAAAAAGAATCAGCTCAATAGCTATCCTGCTCTCTCTATACTCTGATGATCTTCAATCAGAAGATGAAAATCATGGACTACCTAGGCCTCAATATATAGGCCACAAGTCCTCCAATCTCCTATAATAGATCCTTCTCCATGCAAGGAATACTTACTATAAATATCCAAGCATCTGATAGTACATGTCCCACATCTGATCTCAACTGGGTCTCTGACAGAACTGACACGCAACTATTATCCATGAGTGAATTCTCAGTTATCTAAAATAATAGTTGTCACATGCATGCAAGCATTAACAAACTATATTTTATTATTTTAACAACTTGTTAAAATAATCTAACTGGACTTGACTAGTTAGAACTAAGTCAATTGATTCTCTCATTATATAACTCATACTTATTCCCTCAATTAGTGGAGGAAATTAAGGACACATTCCCCAATTAGTGGAGAAATAATTGCATGTTCTCACAATGACTTCAAGTTTGCTTTTCCTTAACTAATTAACTCATGAAGATTAATTAATTAATATTTCCAACTGCTGTTAAGACCAAAATTAATTTTACTTCCTATAGATAGACTAGGGACTGCTATAAATAGGAAGGGACCCATAAATTCTATCTTTAGAACTTTCTATTTTTAGCAATTTCACCTCCCACCCAATGTGGCCAATGACCTCACTGGCCAAACTCCAATTTTTAGACATGGTATTTTTAACAGGTCTACTTTTAGCACTTTCTAAATTTAACATTTCTTGTTGCACATTTTTCAACACTCCCTCTCAACAAGAAAGGATTTCTCTCGAACCCGATCCTATAACTCTGGAATGTTCTGCATGCAACACATCTACCCAGTCCACTTGCTCCAACAACACTTGGAACAAAAACACTCCCAACTGACCAATCTGTTGGCTAGGAACATACTCTGATGCTAAAGCTCTACCTGCTGCTGACAAGTGCTCCCTCTCTGACTTCTGCGCTACTACAACATCTCCATGCATCTCGCACCATTACACACCACTCTATGCCACCTAGCACTGTGCAAAACACTTGTGCCTCTCGCATTGTTGCAGCCTGCTAGCTATGTGCTGTCCTAGGATTCCCTGCACTATCGCTCTCTCTGCCACTCCATCCACATTTGTCTCTACCCAATCAGTCAATTCCTGCTACTCCACATCGGGGCTCCCGTAGCAAAGTCTCATCCAAGAGTTTGGGTACCTCAAGGATCCTGCCCCTCCTCCTTGGGATGATCACTCTATATCGCCCTACCTCCTACCTGGAGGTATGGCTGCATGTGATCCCTCTGCCCACTTGGCTCAAAGTTTACCCCTACTGGAGGTCTCTGCATGAGTAGATGTCTCTACTCAATCTCCTCTCAGCTTCCCCTACTGTGGCTACTCCACAACCTCCTGAAGCTACTGCACCAATCGTGGGTCCTCCACAATTGTCTGAGACTTCTTCTGGCTCTGCATGTTGAGAGGAAATTTACTCTCCCTCTCAACCACCAAGTATCTAACCTTTTCCTTTCTCCTCAAGGCTTTGCATGCATCTTGTACCTCAAGTGTATACAGGTTCTTGGCTAGCACACCAATCTATTTCCACTTTCCTGCCGTCATGAATTTTTCTAGAAAAAGAGTTGATTTTAAATCAGCGATATCTCCTTCATCCGAACTTTGATTCAGCCGATTTGTTTTTTGATTTTGGGTATTCTTCCGCAAGGAATCCAAATCTACTATTTGTTTCTAATTTTTTTTTACAGAAACTTTCAAATCTGCTTTTGAAACTCTCAGCCCAAAACTCAAAACTTTGAAATCTCCTCTCAGTATATTGTTCTTACTTGATCACTTGTGCTTGATACCATGTAGAAATTTCACCTGTAGAACAAATCGATATATGCAATGTCCTAAATCATAATACTTGTTCTACTTCTACAAAACATTAAGCAGAAGCATAATCGAATTCATGAGCAACATCAAGTAGAAACATGCATAACTGATCAAGAGAAATCAATCACACATAACACAAGATATATCTAGGGGAAAGCACCAGCATAAAATCCCAACACTGTATTATCAATCAAGTGGAAATCCTCTTCAACATATAAAAAGAATCAGCTTAATAGCTATCCTGCTCTCTCTATACTCTGATGATCTTCAATCAGAAGACGAAAATCATAGACTACCTAGGCCTCAATATATAGGCCACAAGTCCTCCAATCTCCTATAATAGATCCTTCTCCATGCAAGGAATACTTACTAGAAATATCCAAGCATCTGATAGTACATTGTCCCACATCTGATCTCAACTGGGTCTCTGACAGAATTGACATGCAATAGTTATCCATGAGCGAATTCTTAGTTATCTAAAATAATAGTTGTCACATGCATGCAAGCATTAACAAACTATATTTTATTATTTTAACAACTTGTTAAAATAATCTAACTGGACTTGACTAGTTAGAACTAAGTCAACTAATTCTCTCATTATAGAACTCATACTTATTCCCTCAATCAGTGGAGGAAATTAAGGATAAATTCCTCAATCAGTGGGACAACTCATATGCATGCTCACAAAGACTTCAAATTCGAATTTCCTTAACTAATTAACTCAACTGAACTAATTAATTAATATTTCCAATTGCTATTAAGACCAAAATTAATTTTACTTCCTATAGATAGATTATGGACTACTATAAATAGGAAGGGACCCAAAATGCTATTTTTAGAACTTTCTATTTTTAGCAGTTTCACCTCTCACCCAATGTGGCCAATGACCTCACTAGCCAAACTGTTATTTTTAGACATGCTATTTTTAGAAGGTCTATTTTTAGCACATTCTAAATTTAACATTTCTTGTTGCACATTTTTCAACAACAAAAGCAGCCCAAACCACCCCCAAGCCAATGTTAGAGTAGAAGCCTTCATAAAGATATTGGAGAAGGGTTTAATCAAGATATGCTCAACAAATTAGGATGATTAGTATGAGAGAGTGCCAACAACTCTATGGACATATCAGACAACTGTGAAGCAGTTACACAAGAATACACATTTCCATCTTATGTATAGACGAGAAGCTATGGCGTCAGCTGAATTTTCTATTCACAACCTTTTCATTACCCAGGCCACTCATATGATAGACGAGGAATCAATTCATGAGCGGCTACATGAACTCGCAGAGCTCGATGAGGTAATGCTTATGGTAGATTTCCACCAAATGGCCGAGAAGCAAAGGGAGAAGACATGGCATGACCAACATATTAAAAGGAAATCATCCAGAGTCAGCAGGCATGTTCTGCTATACAACAACAAGTTCTTGAAGTTTATTGGAAAACTACAAATGCATTGGTTAGGATAGTTTGTTGTTGCAGAGGTAAGGGAGTCATGAGCAATCAAGCTTGCCCAAGTAGATGAGGTATTTCTACCAGGTTGGGTGAATAGTGCATGCATGAAACCTTTCCAAAAATCGAACAATGTTACTCATAATTGATGGGATCTCCAAAAGGAGACCATAAGTAGGTGTAGGTAAGAGTCGATAGGAGTCATTCATTTGTGTCATCATTAGCTGTGTCCGTCAATTTTTTTTTCCTTTGATCAATCAGTCCTTTACATTTCCAAATGAAAATTCAGCCAAGTCACTCCCAGTTGCAGTTCTGTTAAGTTTAGGCAACAATGGTATGTTTTAGTCTTCAATAGTTCAGTAGAGAGAGATAGTACAATTTACAAACTCCGATAATTTATAACAGCAGCAAAAGAGCCCTAACCAAAAAAGTCAATGCTAGTCAATGGGGTAGATTTGACCTCCAAAATAGCTTAGTCAAACCCAGTCAACTCGGCCTCCAATAGTCCTTTGAATCATCCCAAAACAACCCCAAAAATCACGTTCAAACTTGGTTAATGCAGAAGTCAAACCTGCAGTCAATTCTCTGTAGTTAATGCTAGTCAAATAGTACAAAATGCCTTGATTTCTGTGCCCAAAAATGCAGCCTGCCCAAACAGAGATTTCCCTCAAAAAAACACAGTCAAATATGCCAATGTTGGTCAAAACCCTTCCTAAAATTTGGTCAACGTTGGTCAACGCCCAAAACAGAAGATGACTATCTTCTTCTTCGCACGTGTGGAGAGGCTGCCCAGAAATCTGTACCCAATCATGTGAGGAGAGAGAGGTGTGTGAGAAGTGAAGTATGTCCAAATGAGGATGAGGTGTGATGTATTTATATGCAAACATTGAGGATGAATAGACGTGATTGTTAGGCTTCTAAACCTACATGAGTTTGCTAGCCGACCTTGACAATTTGTCCATAATCAAATAAATTCACAACTTAATTTGTACATGTCAAAATGGGATGATCTTTAGATCAATCCTACACCTCTCGAAGAGAGGAATCCAAGAAAAATATCAAGGGTCAGAAAAAAGAGGACCCATGTGGATTTTGGCCCGAGTTGCCAATTTTAACATTATTCCACCACACCACAACTGGTTGTGGTTGGGGGGGAGGTAGGGTCACACGTGTTAAGAGTCCTTTATGTAATAATTAGACAATAATGTTGGTGTCAGCCTAGATTCCCATTAAATATTTCCCATTATAGCAATAATTAATTCCTAAATGTCTTCCATCACTATAACATAATTACCCATCAACTCCACCTTTCCTTTTCCAGAATTGTTTTGTTCGAGTCAGGTCAAACTCAGTCGATGGTAGGATTAACAGGATTGAGTATGCATAGGGAAAGTTGTTGTAGTAATTAGTTAGGAGGTCTTGTCAGAAACGTCGTGTTGAGTTGGTCTACTTAATTTTCATGGCAATGTCGAATTCCTCAAAGTTTGAAGCCAAGGTGGTAGAGTCATTTCATTTGCGGTCTGGTTCTAATTTCTGTTGTTTTAGGATTAAATATCAGCCCCTTGTAATTTTCATTTATTAGCGTTGCTTTGAGCTAACGAATAAAATTGTATATGTTCTAGAGTTTGGGTTGGATGAAAGAATTGGAGTAAGGGAGTTGCTTTACGGAAAGTATGACAAGGTCAGGCTAGTTGAGAATGATCTTTCAAACACATTCCAATTTCCGATCATGAAACACGATGTCTACAAAAATTTAGTCACAAAGGAAGATGAGAGTGAAACAATCAAAGTCAAAATTGATTTTGGAGGAATCCAATGGTCCACCTTACTGAATTTGATAAGTTTACTGGTGTTTTGGATGACTCTAGCAACGATGCAATGTACAAAGTTATTGGTTAGCAGAATGCATGGAGGATCACTCTGGCTCAATAAAGAATACCCAATTCATGCAATAGAGAAAGTGAGAGAGATAGTACATTTACAATAGAAGTCAATCACTTTGACTTTTGATATCAGCATGAGATTAGTTGAAGACATATTGCTTCAATTGATTCTCTAAGGTGGCTCGTTCACCTATCATAGTGCTGCATCTCATCTATTTGCTGCACATTACCGTGTGACACCTTGTTATACTATCACATGTGTTGAACCTTGATGACTGAGCTACTCTCATCTTCATGCTGCTCATCATGCTACATCTTCCATGGTCTTATTCATCATCAAGCTGCCCATGCTCATGATCTCATTCATCATTATGCTGCCCATGTTCATATCATCATGTATCATTATGCTGCCCATGCTCATATCATCATGCTACTTATTATGTTGCTCATGATCTCGTACATCATGTTGCCTTCCTTCGGAGACAGATGCTTCGTCTGTTTCAGCAATTCCCAGTAGTTCTGGCTTTTTCGGTAGTTCCATATTTTCTAGCATTTCCGGCTTTTCCGTCTTTTCCAGATTTTCCAGCTTTCTGGCTTTTCCGATATTTCCGACTTTTTCAGCGCTTTCGGCTTTTCCGGCAGTTTCAGATTTTTTGGCTTTTCTGGCTTTTCCGGCTTTTCTGGCATTTCCGGCATTTCCATCTTTTCTGGAAGTTCCGACTTTTCCGGCAGTTCCGGCTTCTCTAGCTTTTCCAGCTTTTCAGGCTTTTCAGGATTTTCCGGTAGTTCCAACATTTCCGGTTTTTCCAACTATTCTGAATTTTCTGGCAGTTTTGGCTTTTTCGACTTTTCCGACAGTTCCGGCTTTTCTGACTTTTCCAGCTTTTCCTTAGGATCTTTCCTCCTACTAAAACCCAAAGACAAGTAGAGAGAGGAAGAGATCCAAGTTTGTGTAGAAATGACTTGAAGTCCTCTTCTATTTATACTAAAATGTAGAGGTTGAATAGACATGACTGTTGGGCTTCTGAGGCTACATAAGTTGTTGGCCGACTTAACAATTTGTCCATAAGATAAATAAATTCATAACTTCATAAATACTTATCAAGATCAGATGATCTTTAGATCAATCCTACACCTCTCAATGAGAGGGATCCAATAAAAATATCAGCTTCCATAAATAATATGACCCACATGGATTTTGGACCTAGTTACCAATTTTAACACTCCCTCTCAACTAGGGAGAACTCCATCCATTGAACCATATGTCCAACTGTACTATCTCTGCTATCAGTGCCCTGCACTGCACTGCTCAGCTCAACTCAGCTCTACTCTTCTTTGCTCAGCTCTGTTGGCTTTGTTCTGCTTTGTTGGCTCTGCTCTGCTCTGCTAAGCTCTGCTGGCTCTGCTCTGTTGGCTCTACTCTGCTCTTCTCAACTCTGTTGGGTCTGCTCTGCTCTGCTCAGCTCTACTCACTCTACTCTGCTCTGCTTAGCTCTGTTGGCTCTACTCTGCTCAACTCAGCTCTGTTGAACCATGAAGAAGAAGAATTGATCGATAATGTGTCATACCATTCTCCACTGACCCAAAGTCAGTCTCAAAGTGCGTACCAGTGGTCCCAGACCAGTTCTCAACCGACCTTAAGTCAATGTCATAGTAGGTACAAATCCTACCAATGGTCCTAGACCAGTACTCTACTGACTTGAAGTCAGTCTCAGAGTATGTACCATTGGTCCCAGACCAGTCCTCAATTGACCAGAAGTCAGTGTCATAGTGGGTACAACTCCTACCACTAGTCCCGGACTAGTATTATTGATCCTAGATCAATGAAGGTCATCCTAGCATAGGGAGTATGATAGATATAGTGATGCATCCATCAGTACTACTATGGTCCCTATCCTCATTTCCCTGCTCATTGACTAGATGAGAGGTACTTCCCATGAGTCCCAGACTGCATGGGTAGGATGCCTCGAAAGGAGAACTTAATCAATCCTATCCTCATAGGAGAACTAATAATCTTGCTACACAATCGCCATGGAGCACACATCATCCAGGCATCACAAGAGAACTAATCATCTTGCTACACAATCTTCATGGAGAACACATCATCCAGGCCTCATAGGAGAACTAATCATCCTTCTACATAATCGTCATGGAGAACACATCATCCACACCTCACAGGAGAATTAATCATCCTGCTACACATTCGTCATGGAGAACACATCATCCAGACCTCATAGGAGAATTAATCATCCTGCTACACAATTGTCATAGAGAACACATCATCCAGACCTCTCAGGAGAATTAATAATCTTGCTACACAAGAGAGTGAATCATCTTGTCCCACAAGAGAGTGAATCATCTTTTTCATAGGAGAGCGAATCATCGTGTCCGTAGGAGAGTGAATCATCTTATCCCATAAGAGAGCGAATCATCTTGTCCCACAAGAGAGTGAATCATCTTGTCCACAGGGGAGTGAATCATCCTGTCCACAGGAGAGCGAATCATCCTGTCCCAGTGCACACCACCAAGGGAGGGTGAGTCACCTTGTGGTCGTATGTTGCTCCAATAAGAACCACAAGCCCCCAGAGCTCCCAGAGCTAAATGTATACAACATGCAAGACCCTTGTATGAGGGTCTCTTGACAACTCCAAGTCATTCGGGAAAATCATAGATTTGATCTTCCCCCAGGGCTTAGACAAAGTGTAGTGACCTGTACATCATCTCATAGCGATGGAGCTTTCTTGCTCATAGACTTAACATATCCAAGATAAGGTAGTATCTGATGTCTATCTACTGGAGCAATCGTTGAATACGAGATTCTTCAATAATCGAATCCCACCTCTGGTTGTCAAAAAGAATCACAATGGTACAAACAGCTCACTTGAAGAGCTTCCCCAACCAGGCAACTTCATACAAGATCATACTCGTAGATATGTATCTGGTCTCAGTGGCGCTTATAACAACTGACTTATTCTTCCTGCTCATCCATGATATCGAAGTAGAATCTAAAGAGAAACAACACTAAGAAGTGCTCTAGTGATCCTCCACACTGCTTGCCCAATCAACATTCGAATAATCATGCAGTTTCATATTTCCAATAGTGTATCTCAATCCATGAGAGATTGTGCCCCGAAGACATCTCAGAAGATTCTTGGCACCAATCTAGTGAGGTTTAACCAAATATGAGCTCACCATGCTAACTGCAAAACATATTCTTGGACAAAAGTTCACCAAGAACATCAACGCAGATGAGTTTATGAGATTCAAAGGCATTTCCTAAATCTGGTCCGACATCACTACCATATAACTTCTGAAAGTTAAGATCCTCGAGGTGGTCACAGGCTTGTAGTTTACCATTCCACATCTGGAATCCAACTCCCTCTTACTTATGCAAATGAGAGGGTCTGCACCTATTAAAAGTAGGTCGTCCTCATAAGGTGCTAGTATGAGAGGTCTATCATCCACAACCTTCGGATGGTTTGGATCTATTTCACTCCTAGTGAATCTCAGCTTTATTAGATAGCTATCGATCCTTAGCTTGAAGCCATAGAGGGCTTTCTTCCACTTACATATGCGAGATTCCTGATTATCAATCTCACACCCCTTGGGTTGTTCCAAACCTGTGGACCTGCCACATGAGGGGAATGGTCCCCTTGTAAGATTTTCCTTAGGTGCATCTCAGACATGTACTTTCATCCTCCCTTTGAATTCAGACATCCATGTCACCATCTAACTCACAGACCTTCGGTGCTACATGACAATGGACATGGTCCCCAGTGGACTTCCTACAATTTGATACAACCCTAAACTCAAAAACATCTTCGAAAATTCTATTTCCAAACACATACCTTTCCATCGATGAGTGCCACCTTGAAACCTTTGACTTCCATTTCTGAGATGGACACCAGGTTCTTCTTCAATCAGGTACATAAAAGTGATTCGGGGTTCCTTGCTTTCTTTGAAGAGTCGACCATTTCCTTGATGACTTGCATTACCTTCGGACACTCCTTCGCATAATGGCCGAACTTATTGCAACCAAGGCATCCGCCTTTCCTTCCACCCTTAGATCCAAACTTCCCAATGAAGTGATCTTTAGATGGGCCATCAGAAACTTCCGCTACGCCATTTTGATCATATGTTAACTTCACCCTTTGTGAACTTAGAAGAGAGATGTGGAACCCATTGATCCTTTTGTGTTGTCCCTATTTTCTTTGGTGATTGCTCTTTCACTCTTGCTTGGGCATTGTCTTCACCTCAGCTCCAATACCATGTTAATTTTAGGTATGTTCTATGCTAGAGAAATTTATTTCAATTTATTTTCCACATTAGCAATCACATCAGCATAAAGTAAACTACAGATAGAACATAAATATAAATCACAGAAGACAAGCCAAGATAAGAGGACACAAGATGTGGCACTAGCTAGGGACAAACTCCAATGTGGGGAAACCCTTGATCAATTCTTCTTTTATGTTCTTCAAAGTTTAGCAGAGAAAGTGAGAGAGATAGTACATTTACAATAGAAGTCAATCACTTTGACTTTTGATATCGGCATGAGATCTGTTGAAGACATATTGCTTCAATTGATTCTCTAAGGTGATTCGTTCACCTATCATAGTGCTGCATCTCATCTATTTGCTGCACAATACCGTGTGACACCTTGCTGTACTATCACATGTGTTGAACCTTGATGACTGAGCTTCTCTCATCTTCATGCTGCTCATCATGCCGCATCTTCCATGGTCTTATTCATCATCAAGCTGCCCATGCTCATGATCTCATTCATCATTATGCTGCCCATGCTCATATCACCATGCATCATTATGTTGCCCATGCTGATATCATCATGCTACTTATTATGCTGCCCATGATCTCATACATCATGTTGCCTTCCTTAGGAGACAGATGCCCTGATTGTTTCGGCAGTTGCTGGTAGTTTCGGCTTTTCTGGTAATTTAGGATTTTCTGGCTTTTTTGGTATTTCCAGATTTTCTGGCGTTTCCAGACTTTCCAGCAGTTCCAGATTTTTCGGCTTTCCAACTTTTCTTGCATTTCCGGATTTTTCGGCGTTTCCGGCTTTTCCGATGTTTCCGGTTTTGCAGCAATTCCAATTTTTTTCAGGAGTTTCGACTTTTTTGGCTTTTTCAGCAGTTCCAGCTTTTCCAGCTATTCTGACTATTCTGGCAGTTCCAGCTTTTCCGGCAGTTCTGACTTTTCCAGCTTTTCTAGCTTTTCCTTAGGATCTCTCCTCCTACTAAAACCCAAAGACAAGTAGAGAGAGGAAGAGATCCAAGTGTGTGTAGAAATGACTTGAAGTCCTCTTCTATTTATACTAAAATGTAGAAGTTGAATAGACATGACTATTGGGCTTCTGAGCCTACATAAGTTGCTGGCTGACTTGTCAATTTATCCATAACGTAAATAAATTCATAACTTCATAAATACTTATCATAATCGGATGATCTTTAGATCAATCCTACACCTCTCAATGGGAGGGATCCAATAAAAATATCAGCTGCCATAAATAATATGACCCACATGGAGTTTGGCCCTAGTTGCCAATTTTAATAGCTGCACAATGATCTAACTGTCGAGCATGAGCAACAACAACAAAAAATTGTTTCCCTCATAGCCAAACATGATCAGCTCTGCCAAGATAAACAACAACTCCAGGTACTGTGGCCTTCCATTTCTGATGTTGTGACTAATTCCCAGAACATTTTTCAATTTGCACACTGGTCGAATGTTGCGACCATATCCAAACTACATGCCATGACTTAATCTCTACCAATTAGGAACTCAAGTAAGCCCTTGCAGCCACAAGAAGTGCATTTTCGGACCCTACAACAACATATGCCAATGAGATAGAACAAAATATAAACGTCACAACCGCCTCAAGGATTCCATTGTAAATGCCGCAAATGATGCCTACACCCTCCTACAACAAGTTCACGACTGGTCAGTAAGCCTTGCGAAGAAAAACCAACTGGTCTACCCACTCCATGACCAAGTCATTGAGATCATCACCGATTCCAGGAACACTAAATACAAAGAACAAAGGAAAACACTGAGGGCATAGATAAACGTTTTGGAGGAATGAATTCAACATATCGAAGATGAGTCAGCTAGGACAAAGAAAATACTCTGGGATCTTCAACCCCCCGTTCAAGCACACCTAGAGACACTGCAACAACTAACTGAGGATATGGAAACACATTGGACTTCCTTGTTGATGCCTCGGCCAGCCCACCCAACATCCAACGCAACATCTGAATTCCTCGGTCAGGCAGCTGCAATCACAAAGGTCTGGCAGACATCATTCAATGACTACACTCAATTTTGCCAGGTGACCATCACGGTTGTCCCTAAATTGGGGCTTAATTTAAAGAGACCAACCAAGAGGAAGTGCTAGAGAAATAAGAAGCACCACCAGTGCCAACAGAAGCAACAACACCACTAAGAAAGATTGACTCGGGACCTATTGGGGCCTTTTTTTTTGGAGAAATTGAGAATTTTTGGAGAAGTCAAAAGGCTGGTGACAAGTGGTGGAAATGGTCTTTAAAGATATGTGGAAACAACAATCAAGGAAAGGGGAAGGAACTTGTGAAAGGCAGGCATTTGTGGAGAGGTGGTGGGAAGCAGCAGATACAACCAAGTGAGAAAAGATTAAGGGAAGCTGATGAATGAAGACAATCGAGAAAGGAAGAATGAACTGGAAGTTCAGGCTGGCACGCAAAGAGAAGAAAGAAGAAGATAAAAGGCAAAAAGGAGAACCGAGAAGGGTTGGTTGTTATGTCGTGACTGCTATGGTGGATACTGCTCTTCCTATGTAGTGGAGTGATGAGAGAAGCATTGTGCCTATCCTTTCATAACCTTGTATTCTACCTTGTTAGAGTTATGGAAGTTGAGGAATAGGCCTTGAGCCTGATGTAATGTATTTACCTTGCATATTAATGAGGAAGACTGCTATTGGGATCATAATGTGTTACCTGTGTTTTATTCGGGTTCTTTAAAATTTTTATGCATGCACATGTTTAAGTAGTCTTTCTGTTACAACATATACAACTTGTTGTGATCCGACTTCCTTGTAGAATGACTCTATGTTATCTGCTCTCTATTCTTTGATATGGTTTTCCTTGATGCTGGATTCTAATCCTCATCTAACTAAAGTTGTGGTACGCCTCTGGTGAGAGTCCTTACCCTTTCCAGGTAAGTTGAAAATGTTGGTGTTGTGTTAAACTACAACGGAGCCTTGTTGGCCCCTATGCCTGAACCCAGGGTCTCGACCCTGTTTTCATTTCTACGTGAACATGAGCCAACTAGAGCCAAGCCATGGAGAAAAAGTTCATATGTGTTCTTTGTGCCTCATTGAAGATCCGTGGGAGAGAAAGTCATTACTAAGACTATACATGTTTGCAAAATCGTGAACATCACTAAGAAGTAGGACACCATCTATTGAGATCATGGTAGGACAGATCAATACATGGCAAAGATATTGTGATATCTAACCACATCTTATTGGATTGCAAGGGTTGTGGTCACTACCCTGTGGGCGGTGATCATCCGAGCAACAGGTCTACTAACCAAGAGCGATGGGTGCATCATTTAGCCGAGAGAAGATCACAAGTTCGTGAGCCATTTGTAGTAAATCAGGGTGCATGGGAGTGCCATGCAGAGAGGTCGAAACCATCAGGGGTTGGCACTTGCATTGGTTTGCAAAGAATGGAGGGAGCATTCATAAACCACTCAATTTTGAGGGAAGTGTTAGACATTCATTCATGTTGTGGAATAACCAAGCTTGATCCCTATCAACGTGCAGATGAGCTGAATAAATCTAGACCATTCATGGTTGACCATTGTTGGTTGGTGTAGTGACATGGTTAACTAACTGATGTATTTTATGATTTTGGCGTATTCAAAATTATTGCAAACCATTTATCATTTAATTAAAAATGATTCCATCCATATTGCTCAATATATGACTACTTGGATTAAAGGTTTCCAATGATGTTTAACAAGCTCTAAGTAATTGACCAAGGTGGACACACTTGGGATGACGACAGTTTGTTTGCAACATAAGAGTGTGCCGTGGACAAAAAGTGCACAGTTAATGGACCTGATCTAGAACACCGAGAGATAACACTACCCAAGGTGATGAGAAAAACCACAAAAAGGGTCGATTCCTTGCTATATATTCATGGAAGTTCTGGCACCAGTCAAATAGGGGATCAAATTGTAGACATCCTCAATCTCGCAAAAAATCAAATTGGGACAACACTATACATCCACTTTGTGAACAAAGAAAGATGATATATGAGGATAATAGCATCTCTCCTACACATGAAACTCATCACCACCTATTCCACATGTGTTTTAATGGGAACTGTTAGAGCCTGGATCCACCTCAGGCTGAAAGGAGGCAATCCTAGGGTAACTACAAACCACGCTTAGCCTGGTAGCTAGCCCTACGAGGTTAGGAGAGGGCTCTCTCCTTGTCAATCTCAGTTAGGATGGTTGCAATTATGACAGATGGTTGAAAAGAGGTTTGAACAAGCCAGTGGGTATATGACATGAGGGAAACTGAAATGAAACCACTACCATTAGTTGATCCATGACCTTATGGAATGCAACTAATTGAATGAGACACCTAACATGCATGTGAGAAAGAGAAATTTTGATCGTTGATGGTAGTGTGAAGATACTGACACTAACAAGAACCAATACCAATTTTTAATTACTTTTCTGGACGACTTTAAGTTGGGTTTTTAGTCATCAGCACAGGGGATTAAGTAGACACCCACATTGACCAGTTTTTGTGGCTCGGGTTCAAATATCAGGTAACAGATTCTTCGAGAATGGAAGGAATGGAGGAGGTCCATTGGCATTGGAAGGAGGAACTCAAGTAATGGTGGAAAATCCCAAATGAGCCAGGAAGTCAAACTGTATCAAGGGCCATAAGGAATATAATACTGGTAGGAAAATAGGTTGTGAAATTTGCTGGGAATTTTATCTCAGATATTGAAATTTGATAGGATATTATTAAGAAAAAGAATAAAAGGTGGAAAAATCATTTTATTCCTAGCTATTATCTTAAAAGTCTATGGGCTAAATTGGAAGTAAAATGATTGACAGAATGTTGATATAATCTTCCTATATTTTCCTGCTTTGGTATGTGAGAAGATGAGTCATCTTGAAGAGACCTTGGAAAACACTCAAAAACTTCTTGATGAACTAGTGAGAATATATGGTACTTTACACATCTATACCTCCTTAGACAAAAATGATGGTCAAAGAATCAGAACATTCTCGAAAAGAGTCCATGTCATTCAGCAGCCCAAGCACCCATGGAAAGTGAAGGAAGGACATGGAAGAGGAGCTAAGCTCTCTGCACTTGGATCTGAATTGCAACAAACAAAGTTAGTCATAGACCTTCATAAGTTGGAGGAATTAGACGCATGTATGTCCAGGGTGGGGCAGCCAGAATGGAAGAAACTTAGTTGGGCTATCAAACCATCCCTGCGTGTATTAATACAACCCAAACTCTAGGAATATCCTTGTGAAGAGGCCCAGCTCACAGTTTCTTCTTATCTCAACAGGATCATAGCTTTAACATCACTGCTACTACCTTACAATAATGATATCATGAGAGAGATATTGTAGTTGATAGTAGAATCCATTCAAGGGTTGAACAACATCATGCTTCCTACCTTTCAAAAGCAGTGCAAAATCTTAGAACTCATGGCAGGATTCATCTTTGGCACATTCATGTTGAGTCTGGAATGTGAGGACTTAATCTTCCAAGTGTTCTGGGAATTTTACACCAACATTACATCAACTCATCCAAATTGTGTCAAAACAAGCATGCAAAATATTGGGTCTCTATTCTTAGAAGGAGATGCTAACATCAGCAATATATTAAGATCCAAATTACTGACAATTTGGAGGAAGGAACCAAAGGTATCACCAGTTTCCTATTATCTAGTTGAGAAGTTGGTTAGGAAAAACATAAAATTTCTTAGAAGGGCGCTGACTAGGAAGGATTTGAGAAGGATTGATGGAGGCAAGAAAAAAATCTGCAGAAAGGATGAACTAAGGAGGCTATGACTATGCTTTATCTACAAAGGACCTTGGGCCTTTAACCATTCATGTCTAGGTGATAGGAAGGAGGCAACATAGATAGAAAAATAGGAGATTCCTTTAGATCATGGAGAGTCTTTTGTATTTGGGTCTATTCATTTTCAAGATGGTGAGTAGCAACACGATATTATTCAAGAAGATTTGCATGACAAGCATTTGGAAGTATATGAGGAAATTCTACCTAATGGTATTGATGAGGTAGAATCCTATACAGTTGAGTCCATAGGTCTCCAGGGGGGATATCCATAAAGAATATGAATAGTCAAGTATAAATAGTAGTCCACCAGTGCATTTATGTTCAACAATTGGAGAGGATGAACAACATATTGTCTTCACAGATGGAGGAGACAAGGGAAATTTGAGTAAGGAACTAGTAGTAGTGAACCAACATGATGAGTATGATCATTAGGAGCAACATGAAGAAATAATGTGAAAAATGAACCATTCCCAGAGAGTCAATCAAAGGCTTAAGTTGAAGCTATGGTCATTAGGCATTCGGTGTAGACAAGAATATAGACATTCATCAGGGCATTAGAATCACCAATATAGAACTTTAAGAGAAAGATCATGCATTTCAAGACACATCTTATGATGTTGAAGCAGAGAGT
The DNA here is from genome assembly GCA_000404065.3 of Pinus taeda. Lineage (NCBI taxonomy): Eukaryota > Viridiplantae > Streptophyta > Pinopsida > Pinales > Pinaceae > Pinus > Pinus taeda. The sequence continues at coordinate 231,703 of APFE030426055.1, forward strand.
TTCGATAGCCCAAGACATTATCTTACAGGAAAACATAAAAATTGAGGAGCTCATAGGGGTATGTGTCGGGTTAGTGGCCAAGTTGTCTAGTGTAGAGGAATCTCTCAAGACCCTCACAAGGCTACAAGAGGAATACAGTTAGGAATTCCAAAGCAGCCCTCTACAAGAGCACATAGATAAAGCTCGTAGCACTACCAATCCACCTTTATACATTGGGGAGATTAGGGAAAAATTATCCAAATGGATCATGTTGGATGACCGAGTGGAGCAACATGAGTTGAGCAATTGGAAATGTAAACATACTAGACTTATTCCATGTGCAAACATTCATGCATTAGATCCTTCACACGGGATGGATTGCCGAGAAATTATGAGTTGGAACTCTATTGATGGGTATTTTCCTATGAGGATACCCATAACCAAGGGCATTTTGTAGCTTGGGCCCTTAGGCATGGGTAATGATGGAGGGTTGAGATGGTATCATAACCCACAGGTCCCAGGACTTAGGTGGCATTAGGATCTAGGTGAATCTATTGAGGGCACGATTGGTCGAATAATTGTTTGGGATCTAGGGATCGAAGAATCCATTCAAGATCATTTAGCATAGAGGGATGGGATAGCACTTAGGTTTGTATGGGATGTTGGTATTGGTATACATATGCTTTTGTTGTGGATAGAAGTGGATTGCTTGAGGGCAAGCAATCTTTGGGTGGGAGGATTTGTAATATTCCCTTTCTTGATATGGTCAAAGTGGACGGAATCTGCCCATGGTATTTACCATGGTCTTCGCCAATGGTATTTTCCTTTGTTTTTCGAAACAAAACAATAAAATAAGGTTTTTGGAGAGTCCATAAGGCCTATAAAAGGGATAAGGGACAAACAGTGGGATCATGGAGAGTTTGTCTATCTTATTGTGTTTTGTTCAGAACTTCACTTGGCCAATTCTAAGTTGTTCCTAGGACGAAAACCCTGTGGTGACATTTGTATGGTGGATCCATCTAGGATTCACAAGTGGGCTTCAGTCTCTTAGAGTAGTCGTTATTGAGCAGTCGTGCATGCTATTTGTAGGGACTTGAGTATGTCTTGTTTGAGCATGTATCTTGTTTTCATTTATTAATATAAATAAGAGGTTGCATCTTCATATCCCTTTGGTGTTCATTTTTTTTATTGCAAGAATTTTTATTAGAACATTCCAGTGTGCCAGATCTGTTGGAAATTTAATTGTTTGGGATCTTACAAGAAGGAACAATCTAGGAAGAGAGTTGAAGGCAAAATTGTTGAACTCAATGTTGATTTTGGGTAGCATCGGATGTGCTCTAGGCCTAAAATTTTGTAGGGAGGCTTAGGAACATGTATTCCAAAGAACCCAGAAAGCGTTTTGGTAAATTCGACCCAGAAATTTTTTATTAAAATAATTAATATTTTTTAATGGGACCCTAAGTCTAAACTTAGGAAATTAAAAAGATTAATGGGTATTAATCTAATTGTCGGTGTAACTTCTAGAAGAAGACAATGATCAAGCTAAAATGATCTTAGCCATTGATTAGCTTTTAATTTGGGTCGTTGAATGTCAACGAGAAGATTATTTAAGGGAGCTTGAGGGTCATTTGGAAAACACACTGAGAGATCAAGAGATTATTTATGAAGTGAGAAGTTCTTAGGAGGAAATTCTGATTGAGTAGATTTCTTTTAGTTGAGGGGAAGGGATAGTTGCACTGGAGTATCTTCTCCAAAGCCTAGGATACCCAGCAGAGAAAGGCAAAGAGACACCATAGGGGTTGATGTTGAGCCAGAAGGTCCCACGCAGAGCTTGACATTGAGCCAAAACGGCTCACATAGAGACAGCTTAGTCACCCATGCAGAAGTCCAAGTTTTACAGAGGAGCTGACATTTCTGAGTCGGGAGGGCTGGAAACTATTATAGAAGGCAAGAAGTTTCCCAGTTGAACTGACGCAGAGCCTCAGAGAGCTCCACACAGGCCCACACAGTTACTGCGCAAGGGAAGCGTAGTTCTAGCCGGGGACAATTGATTCAATTATTGAAACAGTTGGAATTGTCAGGTAAGTGAGGGAATCTCACTTTTTTTTTTACTGGATTATTTCTCTGTAACTAGATTGTTGGGAGGGAATCTAGAGTTGTATTTAGAAATACTTCTTAATAATAAAAAAAACCCTTTGAGTTGTTCACCGATTTTCCCGCATTGGGTTTTTCTGGGGACTTTGATTCAAAAATAACGGTGTCATTTTTGTTGTATTTTTTTTCTTGCACAGTCTCTTATTTCCACATAATAATTTAATTAAGTGAAGGTTGCAGTGTATGTATTACAAAATTTGTCGTAGGAAACTGCAAGTAATTTTTTTAAAGGAAATTAATAAATAGGAGTAATATCATCAGTTGTTGCAGTAGGAATTATGGTTAAGGAATTTTCACACTCAACACATTCTTGGTTCACATGAGCACAACCTCATTAATATGTCCAAAGCGATGGGAATTCCCTTTCTTGCTCCTACCCCTCTTCTGACATCCTCCCAGTCGAATGGAAGGTTTGAAGAGGTGGAATCCTCCCAATAGGAGAAAAGAGCCTCCAGTTTAGCTCACCAAAAACCTAAAGCCAAGAAACAAAAGGTGGTCGGCACCCATAACTCTCTGGAACCAGTAGGGCAGGAAACAGACTTAGCCAGTCAGTCTAGCGTTAAGGGCATAACCAACGAAAAACCCTCACGAAGGTAGGTAGATTCCTACATTGGGAACACATTCATGGAATTGGAGCATCCCTCTTGTCTCCCTAAAGGATATGACAACCTCTTCCTCTACCTGGAGCAATAGGAACATGCTAGGAAGTAAAAGGCTTGGCAAGGAAAGTTTCCAAGGGAGAAAATGCATCTCACCTAGACCAAGACCAAGACCGATGAGGATAAGGGATAGCCCAAACATGCATGCTAAATTCCCTGGATAGACATTCTCAGAGTCTCAATTTTCTCAATTTTACATGTCATTTAGTTGCTCTTGTCTACTTAGTTTCAATTATGTTTACTTTGCTTTAATGTCATTCCATCACCATTATGGTTAATACCTCTTTGAGAGACCATCTAGCTTCCCTCTTGAGCTGATGGTCTCCCTAATTTTCTCCTCATTATATACATTTTTTTGTCTACAAGCAACTTCGAGGTACAAACTACTCTTGACCTCCATGATTTTATTTTATGTAAAATTTTGAAAATATACAAATATTACCATGCTTACCCCTTAATTTTTTTTTATTAAACTTATTTAAAATTTAAGATCAAAGATTTGACTCGTGAACAGTTGGGAAGATGACAACAAAGGTGAATAATTGATTTCAAGAGAGAAAAAATAGAGAGAGCCTTTGTTTCTGAACAAAAAAAGGCTTTGTTTCCTTTTGTGTTGTATCTAATTCCTTATCTGTATTGAAAAAATGATTCTTATGTTGTGGGTTGAATGATACTTTCTTTGGACTCTTATAGAAAAATTGTCAAGCTCACATGGAATGTAAACAACCATAAATGATAGAAAAATGAAATGCATATATTATTGACACGATATATATTTATAATACATAGTGGTGACCCTTGGATTCATATTCCAAGTGATCTCTTGGACTTCGGTGGCTGTTCACATCCCACACCAACCCATAGAGGATTAGGTGTCTGACATTTCCCCCCTTAATCTGAAGGGGTATGTATGAGTCCAAGAAGAGAGTTGTAATACAAAATGTGCAAAAATGCATGGGAGCACTAGGCTAAATGTGCTCTCTGAAATGTTGGTATAAGGAGGTGGTTTAAGGATGACCACCAACACTGGAATGCTTAGTGCAGTTCCATAACTCTTCCAAGTCTGGCAAGAAGCTAAAATATTCTGCAAGAGGAAGTTTCCCTAATTCTTTGGAGAGGGAGACCTTCAACCTGAAACAAAGAGGTCTACAACCTGTAATGGTTTAAGGATGACCACCAACTCTGGAATGCTTAATGCAATTCCTGGAACTCTTCCAAAATTAGCAAGAAGTTGAAGTCTTCTGCTAGGGGAAGTGTCCTCAATTCTTTGAAGATATGTCTCAAGCCCGCATATATGGTTTAAGGTTGATCATCAGCCGAAGGCATGCTTATGGGCATCTTTATCGCTGGCTACAACTCTGAATCTGGTATGGCAGGTTGTGGCTTAGGCTCGCTTGATGTGGCTTTGAAGCTTGTAGATGACAATCACTTCCCCCCTTGTCAGATACAAGGTGAGATGATGGAGAAAACTCAACTACAAGACTGTTCAATACTCTAGAACAAGTTCTAACATATGACTGTAATATCTTCTTTGTTGTTGAAGCCCATTACCAAGAAGAGATCCATCCAAGATGAATCTCTTGCAGGAGGCTTGTTTTTGTAGCATCTATTTGAAGAATGAGTGATTTTATGACAGTTCTCACATGGATGAAGATCAAAACAATGATCTTTCATATAGCCAACTCGGTCAAAGTGTTGGCATTTAACAACTTTTGGTTGAGAATGTTGAGGAGTAGAATTGGAACAACTGAAGGTGAACCATCATGAAGAAACCCAACGCTCTAAAATTTGATGGTCTTTGAGTAATCTGGAATATAAAAGGAAACTTCCTTATCATATCCAAGATATGTTCTATGCTTATTGTTGATGAGTTCTTCCAAGGTTTAATGATGGGTTTGGGACAGGCAGACTGAACTTCTACATCTGCATGAAAATATGATCTGGAACTGGGCACTAAATACACCTAAACTTTATATTCTTGGTGTTGATGGGAGTCTGTCTCAATGTTATGAATAGAAACAGGTTCAAAATGATGAATCCATTGTTGTAATTCTTCTTGCTTAAGTTGAGACTCCAACTACAAAAAGTCAATATTTTCCTATGCATTTTTCAAAGATATTTGAATGTTAACGAGAGTGATTTTGCTGATTTTGATAGTGTCACCTATAGTATATTGTATCAAAGTTTCCAAGGAATTTAATAATTCATAAACTTTGGTCATTTTCCAAATAACTCAAGCTAAAGAAATGAAGGGTGTCGGCTTCAACCGATAATGCACCCGTTTACAATGTAAACAAATTGAGAATATTATTTAGTTTGGATTGATCTTCAAAATAAATGTGTCATTGATTTAATCAAAAATATCAAACTAAAATGTTGAATATAGCACCCCACACCAAGAAAAATTTCACCTATACCTCTAAGATTGCGAGAAGAGATAATGATACTATCATTACTTACTATGCAGTGTTTTCTAATGATAGAAAATATAACATATCCATGGTGAGGGGTTAAGAATTCTTTGAAGATTCCTGAAATTGATTGTTGGGCGTGGGATCCCCCAAGGCAAGTTGGCCCCATCAAACCAACAATGATATAAACACACTCGATTGGAGAAAATAGATCATACTTCACTCCCTTCCATATGGTTCTTTAATTTTTATTTAGGTCGCGGTAATCTGCATTTAGGTCTAGCCAAAATCTGTAGCTTTCCCTTAGATCTTCTTGTTTTATCCCTTGTCTTTGTGCAGCAATGGCACTTCACACTGAGAAAACAGTGTCCGATGGACTTCGAGAGGTTGGAGATCGAGTTGGCTACAAAAATTCACACTAGAGCCGGGGGGCTAAGGTTTGAGGGAGAGGACCGAGTGGAAGGATCCCACAACTAACACACAAGAATGCAATGGGCATAGAGGGAGTAAACAAAGATGTTGGGCATTGGGTTTTCTTAGTAGAGAGAATATTCATGGAGAGACGTTAGTCTTCATTACATGGGAGCTCCAGATGTTAACCAACAACATTCAGGCATGCAATATTAAAAACACATATGACAGTGTATGGAAGGTGGAGCATTATACCAGAGTTAAAAACACAACATTATACACTGGTGGCAGAGGACTGTGGTATGTAGGTAGAGGACTGGCGCTCAACTGTGGTATGCTTGTAGAGGACCAAGCGTTAATTGAAGACCGTTGATATATATGGAATCAACCTCCAAATTCAACTGCTCCAGCATGGGCACTTGCCAAACCAGAGACTTGGAAACCTCTCAACTGCAACATTGTCGTCCGGTGTGAATACCACAACAACTATTACTTTTATGATGCCTCTGGAATATCATGTGTAGCAAGCGCTATACCTACTGATTCTGGCATAAGATACGATTGCAGACTCCTATCTGTGGCAGTGTTCTAAAATTATGGGGGTCATGTTGCCTTTTCTCTGCTCACAACATTGTTGCTTGACAACATGTCTGGAAACAGATTGTCGGCATCTCAGAATTCTGATAAAAACCCCGCGGATTCTTCTCATGATGAACACAAGTGGTTGCCTATAGTTTTAACTTTTAAAACATCAACGTTCTTTCAAAGACTAGATCAATGGTAGCATTGTGACGAGCAACAGCATTAATGATTTTGAGCTGATGATATCGGTCCCTAAAGAATTTTTTAGTAATGATGAAGAATCAATGAATGCCACCCCACAACTAGTTGAAGAAGAGCAACCAACTACGCTTCATTCTGAGCTCATTGGACTGCATAGCGACTTGGACTTGGATGCTGAACAATGCACGAGGGACAAGGAATTCGAAGGTTATCTTTGGAGGAGGCGCGAGATGAAATTCAGTGGGGACAGATGAGGCCCTCAGATTCCCCCCCCCATACATGTATATCAAGATGAGAATGATACCTTGTGATCCAAGGACAATAGGAAATTGTGGGCTTTTCAAATGGTCGACATTACCTCCATTGCAAGGAATCTTTTCTTTAACTAACTTTTCAGGATGCCTCCTAATAGTGGTCAATGGGAAGAGGTATCGGTGGCGTAATGTTTTATACCTAAGTGGATATGAATTTGAAACTGGTGCATTCAAGACTTTGAAGACACCTTTTCCAGCCCAGGTACGCTTATTTATTTAGAAGGAATGCTCGACATTACTAGAGGAAAAATTCAAGGCCAATTAAAGATAATCACTATGGGAAAATTAGTTGAAGGAAAGAGCCTGAGTGGTGGTAATAGAAAAGATAGGCTTAGATGGCAGAGCCTTAAATTTGATGAGACCATAAATCAATTCCAAACCAAACTCAGATTGGAGCAGCTATGAACCATATGATATAATGAACATAAAGTGACATGAACTAGTGCTCACAATAATCTCAAGGCATATATAAATATGACCCTCATGTAAAACGAAATTTAATGCAGGAGTAACCTTCACATATAAACCTTGAACTTCAATTAACACACAGAGAAAAAACGTATATAGCAGGATTTAGTGGGGAAGAGAGCCAAATTTAGGTCCTGTGTTCTAACGGGTGCAGATTTCAGAGAATCTAGATAATTCCTAGGTCTAGAAACAAACTCACAGAGAATGACCACAACAAATAGTGGCTCAAATTGGAGCACGACAAGAATTCTCCTGCTTTGATACCATGTTAGGCTCACATGGAATGTAAACAACCATAAATGATAGAACAATGAATTGCATATATTATTGACATGATATACATTTATAGTACATAGTGTGACCCTTGTATTCATATTCCAAGTGGTCTCTTGGACTCCAGTGGTTGTTCACATTACACACCAACCCATAGAGGATTAGGTGTCAAACAAAAACTAGTTAGAAGTGTTTCTTTTATACTTTTCTATTTAATTTATTAGATGTGATGTATGAATTATGTTAAAATTGGCAACTAGGGCCAAACTGCACATGCGTCATCTTATTTATGGCAGCTGATATTTTTCTTGGATTCCTCTCTCCGAGAGGTGTAGGATTGGTCAAGAGATCATCTGCTTCTGACATGTACAAATGAAGTTATGAATTTATTTTCAATATGGACAAATTGACAAGGTCGTCTAGCAAACTTATGTAGGATCAAAAGCCCAACACTCACGTCCATTCATCCTCAATGTTTGTTATAAATACATGACGCCTTAGCCTCATTTGGACACACTCATCTTCACACTTCTCTTTCTCTCTCTTCATTGATTGGGTGTGGATTTCTGGGCCTCTCTCTCTCAACACATCCAAAATTTTGGGAGCAAATTTTCAGGAGGCCGAAATTTTAGAAGGCCGAATTTTTGGATAGTTTGACCATGCGTTGACCAGCAACATTGACATGTTTGACTGCATTTTTGGGTGAGATATTTCTATTTTGACAGGCCGCATTTCTAGGCACAGAAATCGAGATCAAATGTTGACTTTGACCATCATTGACTGCAGCTAGGGTTGACAGTAGAGTTGGTTGTTTGACCAAGTTTAAATGGACTATTTTGGGCTGTTTTGAGGGTTTATTCATCTTGTTGTTTGGAGGCCGAAGTTGACTGAAGTTGACCAAATTTTTGAGGGTCAAATCTTCCCTTTTGATCGGCATTGACTTTTCTCATTAGGGCTCTTTTACTGTTGTTACAAAATATCAAATTTGTAAATTGTCCTATCTCTCTCTGCTGAACTATTGAAGACTATAAGAAGATTTGATCAAGGGTTTCCCCACATTGGGGTTTATCCCTGGCTGGTGCCACATCTTGTGTCCTCTTGTCTTGGCTAGTCTTCTATTGTTTATATTTATGTTCTACCTACATTTTACTATCATGTTGATGTGATTGCTAATCTAAATATTGATATTGGGCTATTAAAGAAATTGAAGTAAAATTGCTCTAAAGCATAGAACATACCATTTTTCTTAAAATTAACATGGTATCAGAGCTGAGGTGAAGACAAATCCCAAGCAAGAGTGAAAGAGACATCACCAAAGACAGTTGGACAAGGACAAAAGGCTTAATGGGTTCCTCATCCTACTTCCTGGCTGAAGACAATCTCCATGATAAATCTAACTATCATGGATGGAAGATGTCTCTTGATTTGACCTTGGAAGAACAAGAAGTGATGGATTATGTGTAGGGTAAAATCCCTGAGCCTCCTTCAAATGCACCAGCTGTTGCAAAGACTAGGTACAATAGCGATGAAGTCAAAGAAAAGAAGATTATTAGGGATTTCATTGACAAGCATTTGGTGGCCTACATCTCCGAATTGAAGACCTCCAAGGAGATCTACAACATGTTGATCAACATGTTCAAGGTTAGTAATGTTAATCAAATTCTATTTCTCAAGAATAAGTTGAAAGATATTAAGAAGGGAAAGGACGAGGATATTCAATCATACTTCTTAAGGATCACTGAGATCAAGAATGATCTACTTTTGATTGGAGAAGTCATTCCTGACAGGGAACTTACTCTCACCACCCTTGGAGGACTCCCACTTAAGTGGTATGTATTTAGAACCACTATATTCAACAATGATCGAATTCCAGGGTTTGAAGAATTGATGTCAAGATGCATTCAAGAAGAAACAAGAATGGTGGAGCAAGAAATGCCTTCTATTAGAAGCAACCCCACTGCATTCTCTGCTCATGCCAAAAGGAGAAATAATGCAGGGTCTAAAGGTCATTTCCATGGAAAGACTGGATCTAAGGGAGGTAGGAAGGGCAAGTGCGTTGTTTGCAATAAGTTTGGCCACTATGCAAGGGAGTGTCCAAATATAAGGGACACATCACATGATGATGATCACAATCATTCCAGGGGTAACTTCAACAACAATGATCAAAGGAATGGCAGGTCCAATGGCAAGAGAAAAAGGAATGTGGGACATCAAGGAAATGGTCGACCCTCCAAGAGATCAAGGAACTCTAGGTATAAAGAATCCAATGTTGTTAACAATAAGCAAAAAGAGTACTATCTTATATCGGCCCTCTCCACTGCCTCTCCTCCAAACACTTTGGGAAATTGGCTGACTGATAGTGGTGCCTCAAGGCACTTCACCGTATACAAGGAAGCCCTCTCTAATCTGATAGAAAGGGAGACAAAATTGGAGATCATCCTTGGAGACGATGCCACCTATCTCATGAAGGGAGTAGAGAATGTTACCCTTCAATTGAATCAAGGTAACACTATTCATTTGCAAGAAGTACTATATGTACCCGATCTCAAGAAGAACCTGGTGTCCATTTCAGCAATGGAAGATAAAGGATTCAAGGTGGCTTTTATCGATGGAAAGGTACGTGTTTGGAAAAGAAATTTTAATGATGCTTTTAATCTTGTGTTTAGGGTTCACAATTTGTATCAAGTTGGAGGAAGTCCATTGGGAGCCATGTCTTGCGACACATCTCTACAATATGAACTATGGCACTGGATGTTTGCCCATCTTCATTATAAGGCCCTACCCGATGTGAGACAGATGGTGACAGGTATGCCCAAATTCAAAGTAGAGCATGAAGGTGTATATCGAGGATGTGCCAAAGGAAAATTTACAAGGGGGCCATTCCCCTCAAGTAATAGCAAGACCATAGACATATTACAATTGATCCACTCTGACATATCTGGTACGATGCCTGTAAACTCCTTAGGAGAATATTTATATTATCTCACCTTTACGGATGATTAGTCTCCCAAAACCTGGATCTACTTCTTGAAGAAGAAGGATGAAGTGTTCACCTAGTTCTGACACTTCAAAGCCTTTATCGAAAACCAATCTGAGAAGAAAATCAAGATATTGAGCACTGATAATGGGACCGAGTACGAATCCAATGAATTCCAAGCTTATTGCAGAGACGCTGGCATTAAGAGGGAGACTACAACACCATACACTCCCGAGAAGAATGGTGTGGCTAAAAGGAAGAATCACACTATTGTAGAAATTGTTCGTGCCATGCTTCATGATCAAGGGCTTCCGAAGTTCCTATGGGATGAAGTTGCAAATACCGCTATGTATGTTCAAAACTGATGCCCTCATCAAGCATTGGACTCCAAGACTCCCGAAGAAATGTTCAATGGTAAGAAACCTGATGTCTCTCATTTTAAAATTTTTGGAAGCCCCATATATTTTCATGTGCCGAAAGAGAAAAGAAGCAAATTGGGTGCATCTGGGAAGAAAGGAATCTTTGTGGGCTATAGTGAAAATTCTAAGGGATATAGAATTTATGTGGCTGATCAAAGGGAAGTTGAGATAAGTCATGATGTCACCTTCGACAAAGATATGGCCCTTAGGAAGATCAACAACCTTCCTATCCCAAGGAAGGACAAAGAAGCTGACAACGAAAAATAGGGTTCAAAAGAAGATGAAATAATGCCATATGTTGATGAACCTATGGATCCTATTGATCCTCCTCCTCAAGAGCCCTTCTCCTCCAAGAGGAGACCCTCATAGCTTAGGGAGACTCTCGAAGATGCCAAGAGACATATTGCACCAAGGGGGACCTTTCGTGAAAGAAAAAAACCAAACAGGTATCAAGGATACTTGACCATCATGAGCACTATTATTCAAAATGAGCTTTCATCATTTGAAGAAGTCGTGAAGCAACAAGTATGGAAGGAGGCTATGGATGAAGAATACAAGTCAATTATGAAGAATGATGTCTGGGATGTGGTGCCTAGACCCGAGGACAAATCAATTGTCACCTCTAAGTGGCTCTACAAAATCCAGCATGGAGCTGATGGAAGTGCATAAAAGTTCTGAGCAACTTGATTTTTTCTTTCTCTCTCCACTCTTATAAATCTAAAGTTAAAATGAATCTTGACTGATTTAATATTTCTATATTAAAAATAAAATATTTAATTATAAATATGTTTAATATAATTTGAATTAGTTTAATAATTAAAAGTATATGTAATTTTATCCATAGATGAGAAAGAATAGAATATTGTAATTTCAGAAAAAGAACATGTCTCATTTATATGATATGATAACATAGCTTTCACAATGAAATATAGAATACCTCTCACTCTTATTAGAATAATGTAAAAAATTGATGTAAATTTATTTTAAATATACATTTATTGTGTATAAAAATAAATAAATAAAAACTAATTGACCATTATTTATAATAATAAGGGTAGTTAATTTAAATTAGGTTAGGAAAAACATATCTGGGCCCTACTTTTTGCTCTAATGAAACATGACCTCGTTACACCCCATTTACGTATCTACCATTCTAACAGATATGTTTATGTATCTACGTTGCTATGGACCATTTAGAAGTAAGACCATTACAAAATAATCGAGAATAATGTATTGTGCATGAGAATTAAAAAATTATTTAAACTAATGTCAGCAGAAATTCCCATCCATTAACTCCGTTGGCATTGGAAATTTTCCCAATCGTTGTATTCACCAATAGCTCTCCGGAACCTCTAACTTTAGATTTATATGAATTATGTAAGAAAACCTCTTTTAAGAGCTGCATTACCTTCTCTATTTCCACTTTTAGACAACCTATTACAGCTGCAGGCTCTTATTTATGTGTATGTTTGAAAAAGATTGTAACAGATTTGCTTTCCCACATCGAGTTCTTTGTTTTGGTTAATTTGCAGGTTCTGGAGTATTTGATTGTTTGCTTTTATAACAGAGTTGTGGGGCTTTCATCAGGGGGCCTCTGCTATAGGTGCATATCAAAATAAACCGTCACACAAATAAATAGATTAGAATGTTGGTTTACTCACTTGGAATATTTTGACGAGTCAATCTGATAACAGCACATGGTGCAGCCTTCAATTATCAATTCGGTTGCCTCTTTGATTATATTGTGCATTCCTTCATCTTCATTCAACTGAGGGCGTTCTTTAAATTGTTTGACAACTTTGGCTACATAAATCATTTCCTTGAGAAGACGTAGGCACTCCTCTTTATTGGCTTCAACTTCTTCAAACCTCTCCAAGATATTTGCTACCACAAGAAGACCTGCAGTAACCAAGTGTGCCGTTCCCATACCCTGGAGGAGACCTTTAACCGATGTCTTGATCGTGTCACTGGGAATAACATCTTTTTGAAATAAACATAAACAAGAAAAATTTAGGGATGCACAACACAAACAAGAAGAATTTGAGCATATGAATAAAAGGGTTTGTAAATAAAACATTTGTAGAATTGAGGTTTCTGTGATTCATCATAGTTATAAGAAGAGCTTCCACGTAAATCACATGAAAAGTCCATGTTTATTACGCACAACAACATTGATTCCCTCTGCTATCCGATCCTTTAATTTGAAGAATTTGTTGGAGGTAGTGGGCCAATATTGTTGAGCCACTTTTGTTTGTGGTGGTTTTTCCCTTTCCTGGAACAAAAGGAAACAGAATTTCATTCATGCTGTTTTCTAAATCTGCAGGTCATGATGTCCGTATAAAATCACACAATATCTATAGCGATACACTTTTACCTTGATGAGTCGCAAGCGTTCGGATATGCGCTCAATAAGGGCATCCAGATCCACGTCCACATTGTCTCCTTCAAGCCCAGCAGCAGCATCTTTGTTTGTGTTGGTAATAGAAGAGGAGGACGTTGTTCCTTGAAAAGAAGAGGAGTTGGCTTCTCCAGGTTGAGTAGAGGAGGAGGCAACCGATTGTTGGGAGTGATGAATATCATCTGTCGCCATGGCCACCGTTGGAACGCCGGAAGAAGCGGAGGAGGTAGCAGTTTCTGGAACGGTGGAAGAGGAGGAGGCAGCACATGGTGGAGCTGCTAATGGAATGGAGGAGGCACCACCTGATGGAGGAGAAGGCACCACCTCATCCTGCTTTACAACAACAGCGTGAGAGGCGTCTTGATCTGTAGAAGAAGATGAAAAGGACGGCTCGATACTCTTGCCTTGGGCACCAGAAGTTGACGCTGATGGAAGGGTTTGGAGATGATGTCCTGTTGCTACCATTTCTGTCGGAGAAGGAGCGTTTGGGTCAACAGCTGCAACAGAAGCATCTGGCAGGCCAGAGGGAGAAGGGGTGTTACTCCCCGAAAAACAAGAGCAGCAGCAGCGACTTCTCCTGGTCATTGTTGCTAGAACAAGGTAAGGTTGGAAGCTGAGGATGAGAATAGGAAAAACAAGGAACAATGAGAGTCGAAGAACTGAAATTTGAGAGGTAGCACTTCTCTGAATTCACTCACCGCAACGCATTATATAGGCACGTTCAGTCTAGTAGCTTGCAAAGTCACGGATTCCATACCTAAGGTAAAGTGAAAGTGATTAAATTTATTATGCAATTTGAACCTACGTACAACTCACAATTTGAACCTACGTACAACTCACAAGGTCGTAATTTTTTGTAAGGATGATAGAGCTTATTATGTTTTTTATTATTATTTAAAATTGTGTATGTTATAAAACTTAAATTAACATGGATGGATTTTTAATATTTGAGAATCTTACGTATAAATATATGTTTATAAAGATAAATAGTAAAGGATATATTAATAAATATAAAGATATTAAAATTTTAAAGTTTATGAAAAAAATATTTGATTTTTTTTAAAATTGGATAATGAGTTGTATATAGTTTAGTTTATTGGTTGTTATTATAAATGGGTTCCCTCCAAATTTTTTAGGTATCTAGTGGAATTTGTAAAGGTTGTTCTCTCTTCTTTGTTATTTCTCATTATTCAAGTCTCAAATCTTCTATTTTTCGATGTTATTCTATGTTGTGCACATGGTCGATGGAGAGATCTGGTCTCTCTCAAAAGATCAATCAACTTGTTTTACAAAATTTTTAAGTCAATTCAAGTCTCAAGTCTTCTATTTTTCAATGTTATTCTATGTTGTGCACATGGTGGATGGAGAGACCTAGTCTCTCTCAAAAGATCAATCAACTTGTTTTACTCTTCCATTGGAATGGAGATTAATGTCCAAAAATTTTGTCTGGTTTCGCATGGAAATTTGGAAGCCATAGTACTCAAATGATAACTCTTTTTCCTTGTCCTCATAAGTAGTTGGATGATAGTCTTAATTATCGAGGGATTTTTTTGAAATCAAATAAACACAAGAAGGTAGACTAGCTATGGATGGTGAAAAAGGTGGAAGCAAGAGTCTCCATTTCACCTCTTAGATTCCTCTCACATAGAGGCCATTTGGTGTTTATGAAGTTTGTACAAAAAATCATTCAATTTTATTGGACCTCCAATGTTTCAATTCGTAAAGGAATTCTTTCCATGTTCAGAAAATTCAATTTCCATTTTTTATGGTTCAGTGCTAGGAACACAAAATGTATAACTCTGATTAAATGGGATCAATTAGTAGCTCCCAATGACCTTGGCAATTGGGGTGTCAAAAATATTTATCTGTTTTCCCAAGCTCTTTCTAGGAAAAGTTTGTGGAAACTCACCCAAAGAAACTCTCTTTGGGCAAGGTTACTCAAACAAAAGTATTTCCTAGGAATGTCATTTCCTTATTGGTTCAAACATCCTCGAAAATCCACCAAAGACTCTATATTGTGGAAAGTAATTGTGGAGGATTTTCTCCTAGTTGATAAATGGTAACCTAGTGGATCAGGGATGGTCATAATATAATATCATTGAAGATCCTTGGATCAGTGTTGGTAACAATTATCTCCTTCCTGATCTCTTTCTACAAATGACTTGATAGAAGAACATTTATTATGTGATTAATGTGAAGGCTTAATCTCCATGACTCAAAGATAGAAGTGGATGGAAGTCAGTCATCTCATTAGGCCTAAATGGAGATGTTGTTATGAACTTGGATTGTTTCATTGGTATCTTGATTTCAAACTTCATCACTTTTAGGGATAATGTTCTAGACTCAAATTTCTTGGTCAACTAAGTCACAGATAGGTGAATTCACGACAAAGTTGGGGATACAAATCTTGGTTTGAAGATAACTTTGATGGTTAGAAGTTATGGTGGTGGAAGGTAATTGGGAAATCCAATGCCCCATTCAAAGTGAAAATTACTACTTGGTTGGATCTCATTCGAAATCTTTTAACTCGGGATGTACTTATTAAGCATAGTTGGATTGGGCCCAACAGATGTCCTCTATGTAAAATTTAGGAAGAATCTTCATTATGTTTGTTTGTCCACTGCAGGTATGTATCTCAAATTATATATCTCATTTGGAGGGAATTCAATCCAAAAGTTATCTAGGATGGTTATGTTCTTACATATCCTATCAAATTTTGGTTATCAGATAAGTTGGTAAGATCCTTTACCAATTAGCCATGCATTCTTGTTAATTGTATTTGGAGAGGTTGTAATTCAAGCCATTTTTAGGAATTGGATCTTTCTCTTGAATCCTGTGAGACTAAGATCATCTCCCTCGCAAAAGAATTTGAGTCTAATTCAAAGAAAAAAATCCAAGGATGCCTCATATGTTAGAACTAGATTTTGACATTCCATGGGGATTTTTCGATGGGGCCTCCAAAGGCCATCTACCTCAGTGTGGTGTAGGTGTTGTACTATACTTCAACCACTTTCATTTTATGTCCTATACATTTTCCCTTGGTAGATGATCCAACAATGGGGCTAAGTTGATAACCCTTTCATTCCTCTTGGAAATAGCATACAAAAAAGAGATAAAAAATATTCAAATAATGGGTGATTCAAAATTGGTCATTGATTATGCAATCCATAGAGCCTTAGTTAGCAATGTTAGTTTAGAGTGTATTCTGCATGATACACAATAGGCATCTCAATATTTTGAGTGGATTTATTACTGCCATATGCTCCAAGAATTAGACGAGGAAGTTGATGCTTTATCCAAAGAGGCTCTTTATTTGCCTACTAGATTTGTTGGACTTTGCGAATTTAGTGATGGGTTTGAGGTAAAGTCCTTGGAGACTTTTCTCTAATTCATTTTGACAATATTAATCTATTATATAAGTTAAAGGGAATTTTATTTTTTTGGTTTGAAGGAAAGTATGAAATGGACATAGACATATATGGTGAAAGCCAATCATTTTTTGATGATTTTATTACACATTAGATAGTCTATTTATTATCAACAACATTTACACATTCAATAAATGAATATATATGATAATTTTCCTTGAGAAAATAAAAAAGATACCCAAACATTTATTTATTTATTTTTAAATAAAAAATACAATTTTTTGGTTAAATTATTAATAAGTTTTTAAAAGAGTATTTTATTATCATGTGATGAGTGTGTTGGTAGTTATTTCCATTGATGTCAAGTTCATGGGGAGCCTATTAATTCTATTACTAATGTGCTAAGCTTATGATGTCATTGTTGTCTTGGTTGCTTACTAAGTAGCCTATATTTGAAGGCATTTTTCCTATAGATACCTTGTTCAAAAGACCATGAAAATTTCTTGATTGGATAACCCTCTTAGAGAGATTTCCAATGATATATGGATTTTAGTCTAGCTCCCTAATAATAAATAGAAAACTTGAGTTTGAAGTGATGGATTGCAGAAAGACCTGGTCCAAGCTCTGATGGGTCAATGGATATCTCATCATCCATCCATATGGGTGTTAAGCAAAGATGAGAACCAAGAAGATGACCATTTATTTAGATTCATCTAGCCATCCAGACCCATCCAAAGGCACCAAGGCATTCAGGAATTTGGGCCTATGAGAGTGCAATAGGGAAACCACTTATGAAAATATTTGGATCTCAAATTTCCTAGTGCCAAATAGAAAGGGGACCCCAGTATGATGTGGTAGCACATCTGATGTTAGATGGAAGAAACAGGTGGCAAGTTGATGATGTGGTACCCTAAGGTGAGGACATGTGGCAGGTGGATTTAGCTCGTTTGAGTGCCCAAGTGGCCCCTTTTCGAGTGAAACATGGCAGTGATGTGGTGACGATGTGGTCGTGACATGGAAAAAAGACGATGTAGTAGATGATGTGGCTGCAATATGGAAAATGATGTTGCTTATCTCGATCTTTGTGCAAGGATGTTATTTTGTAAGGCCAAGTGTTAATATTTTTTGTGATTTTCTTTGTTTTTTAGTCTAGAGGCGCATGGTCATCTGGGCATCTAGTGATTTAGATGTTCACATAGTACGCACTGTTAACAATAAGTCAAATGTCGTATTTACTAAAAAAAAAAAACCACAACATGAACCTCAAGGTAAGTTGGACCCCACATCAAGTTTTAGCATTGATGTTTGGTTGTCTAGCTAGTCTACGATGTAGTTTCTCTATGAAAGGAGTGGGTACTAGATCCTAGATCCTCATAACCAAAGCTTAGCATAAAGTTTAAATGTGTTATCCAGCCATTTTACCATAAAATGGTGTAGTCTACTGTGAAGGTAGTAAGCACAAGATGTCAAATTTCATAAGAAAATGTTGTATAACGAGAGTTAAATAGATCGAAAAGGATATGAAGCTAAGCACATTTGAGCCTAAGCTCCAGATTATTTCCCTCAGTCACATAGTTTGAGGTGGTTAAAACCTGAGGGCTAAGTCTAGAAATTTGGTGTCTTTCGAGCACCAATCAGTTAAACACAATTTTTTTTAAATGGTAAAATGTCCAAATTTCTAAGGTTTCAAAGGTGAATGAAAGATCTAATGGAACTATGGTTGATGTTAGAGGATATAAATTTTGAATGTAATTTGACAAGAGAATTTAAAGAAGCTCATGTTCTCATGATTGTGAAGGGGAAAAGATTTATAAGGACAAACAATATTGTCGTAGTTTGTGAGAGGAAGCGAAGATGCAAAAATTTATATAAGTTGAGTTCCAAATTAGGAAGAATGTACGAAAAACATAGTGTGTGCATGAGAGGACTAGGCAGAGGTTGAAACTGCTAAATGTCATAAATCTAAAGCATATAAGAGACAAAGTGTGTAGAGGAGAGTTAAGTAGAGGATAAATGTGGAGATTGGCTGAGACTTGAAGTTGTTGTGTACAAGAAAAATTTTAAGAATCAAAGAAGTCAAATCTTAACTCTAATCTACCAAGAGTGTGTTATGCAACCAGTTCATTACATTCAGACACGACAGTCATCAATATTTCATCTCAAATGAGGGGCTACACTAGTAGTATAAGGACCTAACAAAGTGAAGAGGAATCAAATCTCTCTAGGTGCAACTCAAACATCAGTTTGCATCTTAAGTGATTTGATCCCTCTCACTACTTGTTAGGTATGAAGTTAAAATGGATCTATGTTGGTTATATGTTCTCAAATATCATAAATATGAAAATGAATCATTATCATTTATATTTATTTTAGTGTGATATATATACTATGACTTTTTCCATAGAAAATGTTTGTAATTTTATTAATAAAAAGAAAATTACATTATAACAAATTGAATTGAATCGATTTATTGATTTAATAATTTTTTAATTGAGTCAATATTACGTTTATTATTATTATTATTATTATTTGATTTAATGCTTTATTTTACGGACACTACAACATTTATCCCATATTGAGCATACATTTAAAGGTTTACACTCATTTACAACCATTACAACATCTCTATCACACCTCTCAGAACAACAAGAAGATGAAAATAAGGTGCATGTGATGTTACATCACCTGAATTATGAAAAAGTAAGACACAATAAGTTATAGATATTTGAGTAGCTTACATTGTTGGATTTTTTAACACAAAAAGGACATAGTTATATTAAGAATGTTTTATAACACCACTAAAACATAAGTATAGCAAGTTGAGACGTCTTTGGAGTAAAGAATGTAAAAGACACGAAATATACCCATATCGCTTCTTTCTCAATTTTATTTCTCCTTTTTTTAGAAATCTATCCATTTTTTATAATTATAACCCTTTTCTCTCTCTAGATTCTCTATCTTCTCCTTGATTTTACCCAACAAGTTTGACCGGGAATTTTATTCAATTTTCCAAAGCTTCAATTTCTCTTCCCTACTTCCATTATTCCTAAGTTAAATAAATATTGTATAAAAATAACACAAGAGGAACCCAAATATTTATTGAAATGGGTAATACACCATGAGACTATATTATGAGAAAAAAGGGTGGTTTCCTCCATGGTGAAGTTTCATATTTATACTTTTTATGGTTATCTTTCATCGAGAGTCATGCCTCCTATTAAATTTCAAATTCCATGTTTACAAAGTCCGTGGGTGAATACCATGGGTGAGTATCATAATTACGGTGCTAAAATTGAAATGATTGTGCAATTAGATTCTCACTTTAATAGTAAGATTTATTTTGTTTATTATCATGCATTATCCATGGTTTTAACAACCACTGATAGAAAAATAGTACTACGGTAGTTATTTTCCACTTGGATTAATCATCCCCCCTTGAGAAGCAATGATCCCCATTACCTTCAAGGGAAACCTTTGTTGAATAGGAGCATAAATGTGAGTTTGTGGATGACCCAAAACCAATTATTTTTGAAGATAAGTTTTGCATGGTTGACCCATAACCATGGGTTTGTGGATGACCCTTAACCACGATGAATGAAGATCCGAGGATAGAGATACCCTGTAACGCTTGTGGGCCAGTCGTGATGTTGACAATGTGCGACCTAGAAAATGGACTTTGGTGGAAAGGGTTTTGTGTGGTTGATCCATAACCGTGATGAATGAAGATATGAGGACAGAGATACCCTGTAATGGTTGTGGGCAGACTGTGATGCTGGCAGTGTGTGGCCTAACAAATGGACTTCGGTGGCAATGGTTTTGTGTGGTTGACCCATAACCGTGCTAAGATAGTTTGCTTGTTGATCTTCCTAGTAGAGATCTAGTGGCTCATCTTTGTAACTTCTCACTATCCAATGAGATATTGTAAGGGCTTCCATCATCTCACTCCTCTGTTGTGTAAGTGCTTCCTCTAGCAATAGTTTGATAGGATCCCCTGCTCTCTCATTTTTCTTTTCATCTTCCATGTGAGTTTGTCAGGGTTGGTGAGGACAGTCTTGTAAATGATGCAATAGTTTGAGTTTGAGATCCTTGTACCCTGACCTCGTTGGGCACATGTGCAAAAAAATAGACAAGAAAAACCCCACTCTAATACCACTAATATAGATCGTTGGAGGAACGAGACTTAAATATTCACACAAGAATAAAAAATTAAAACTTCCCAGCAAGTCACCGATCCCAATACTACTCTGGCCTAGGTGCACTCAACTGTAGTTTTTTCATAAGATATAATATATTAATGTCATTGTGATCCAAGTTATTGAATAAAGGAAACTTCATCAATGACAAATGAATATGTGACAATTCTTAAGAGAAATATTGCACAACAATAATATAATAAGAACTTAGAATATGTCATGATACATAAAAGAGATATTGTATAAAAACATTATAATAAGAACTCAATGAGTAAGGAAAATATTGCATAAAAATAACACAAGAGGAACTCAAATATTTATTGAAATGGGTAATATACCATGAGACTACATTATGAGAATAAAGGATGATTTACTTTTCGTAAGTTTCGTATTTATACTTTTTTTATGCGTATCTTTCTCTGAGATTCATGCCTCTTGTTACATTTCAAATACCATGGGTAAATACTATGGTTTATAAAATCCATGTGTGAATACCATGGGTGAGTATCATAATTACGATAGTACAATTGAAATCATTGTGAGATTAGATTCTCACTTTAATGTTATGATTTATTTTGTTTATTATCATGCATTATCCATGGGTTTAACAACCATTGATAAACCCCTAGTGGCAGTGGACAAACGCTTGGAAATCGAGCATTAGGGCTATGCCCTCATCCCATGCAGCAATCATGCTAGTTATTAATTGTAGTTCATGACAAAAGTACTCCTCCAGTGCAAACTCTTAAAAAACTAAGTCTTAGTTGTTAAATGATGCGTTGGGTAATTACCTAATGTTCATAACATAGGCGACGGGTTTTGGGCATAGAGAGAGTTGTAAGGTTCACGACAGAGACCATGTGTGCTTTCCTAGGTATTGGCTCAGCTGACTCAACATAGTGGTCGACTGTCTTGCTGTAGTCTTGCTTCACACTGATTTTCAAATAAGTATTTGGGACCTGGGCACGACTCTAAGAGGCATAATTCTTCTTGGTGTTGAGCTTGGATGGGAAATAAGGCGAATTCTCATCAATTCTGAAAGCGGGTTTAAGGTGGATTGGTTTTTTTGTTTCGTGAAGGTAACCCCTCTACTTTTTATTTGGTTCTCCAGATGGGTTTTTGTTTGTTCAGTGGATTTTCTCTAGGTCATTTCTAGATGGAGTCTCGTGGGGTGCAAAATGGACCAAGGGAGTAGCATTGGTAATTCTCATAGTGGGGATTTCAGGGGTCTGAGTTGGGAGGTTTCAACTGCTTAAGCCCTAGTTGTTGGCATAGTTTCTAGCTTGTGTCTGTCTCCACTCGGATTTTACCACCTTCTTTGTTCTAATCTGGCTCTCATGTCCACCTTCTTCATTGTCTTGAGTCAGTGGTTTCTTAGAGCTCTATCTTGCCCTCTATTTTCTCTGTGTTGTTGCTAGGGGTTAATTCCCTATGGGTAGGTTTTTTAGTTAATTGTGTGCATACAATGATCATTTGGATGGTTTTTTATATAGTTGTTGAAGGCATCCCTGTCATAATTTTAGCTTGGAGTAAGTTTATTTCTTCTCTTTACAGGGCTTCTCCTCGCTGTGTGTATAGTGCTTCAAAACTAGGCAGTCTCCTTTGGGTTTTTGGTAGGGGCTCTATCTTCTTCTCTGTTAGGGGGTGTCGAGTCCATTCTCATATCCCGCTCGATAATATTCATAGTCTGATGGCCATATCACGCTATCGTGGGAGGCCACGTTGTCGGGGCAACCACCATATCCCTGTAGGTCATCTAACACACAACAAATTTTTTTCTTTAGACAATTCAACATGTATGGAATGTGACAGTGAGGTGGCTCATGCTCTGGTTCATTCTCATGGTCGGGTGGACATTCTAGCTTCATTGGATTCCATTGTAGAGAAACTTAGACGAATTCAGGAAAATATGGACCTTATTCAAGAACACTAATATGAGGACTGTAATGAGCTAGTTGCATATATGAATGCTATTCAGTTTAGCTAGATTGAGATTCTTAAGCAACTCGACAATCTTTGTCGAAGCCACCGTTGCACCAACGAGCATCTTCACGATCTGGAAGCTTGAGTTGAACATATCGACTTCCACATGCATAAACGTGTTGACTTTCATGTTACACCTCTTATAGTTCCGCCCCATCCCCCTCCTTAATATGATGTTGTCAGTGTTTGTGCTTTGTTTGTCTCTTTTTTGTAATGTATGGTTCTTGAGCCTCCTGAAGATAATGCTTGTAAGGATTAATCTTTGGCATACTCTAACCCCAATGCCAGCCAGTCTGGTCAAAATGAAGCTCGTTTTTTAAGTGAGAACAAAATTAATAACAAATTAATGACACCCTAAAAACCAAATTAATAATAATAATAAGTGAATAAAAAACTAAATAAGTTAATAAGGTGTTGACGGGCTGCTTTTAAATGCACACGCATCCGGAATGGGATTGTCATTTGATTTTGAGGGTTCATTATTATAATCGTGATAACTCAGACCTACTTTTATACGTTATTAGGTTGTCATTGACAGCCATAAGCGAACGAATTCAAAAAAAATGTTGAATAAGAAAATATACTTTGTGCGGTAAAATCGGATACTAAACACAAAAATTTACGCAACCCCAACCCAACCCGAAAGTCGGCAGAAAAAAGACATATTAAACGGTTTAAAAAACAAAACAAAACAATATCTTAAATTGAGTAGAGTCTTTGACGGGGAGTTATGAAGAATTGGGAGCTATGAGAATGAGTGCACCACTGAACTCTGAGGCCGTCATCTTCGTTGGAGATAAGGATGCACTACGTGAGAGTTACTATTAATCTATGTTTTATTAAACCCATCCATTCCTAATTATTATTTTATGATTTATTGGCAACCTGGATTCCCTCCATGTTAATATTGTTTATGGAGCAGTTATAATCGTGACAACTCATCTCTAGATTCCCGGGATTGTCTTTGGAATTTAAGGATTCATTATGGAGTTGTCATGATCGTCACAATTCATGCCCACTTTTGTATGCCTCTCACTTGTCTTAACTACTTGTCATTTTCCATTTCATATGGTTTATGCAAGTTTATAAATTTATTATTTCAGATTTTGATTAGTTTATTATTTCTATTATTCAAATGTTTTTGTCTTTTTTTGTTGGATGTCATTATTCGCCACACTTTGACGTGGTAATATTTATCGTCATTTTTCATTTCATATGGTTTATGCAAGTTCATAAATTTATTATTTCAGATTTTGATTAATTTATTATTTCCATTATTTAAATGTTTTTGCTTCTATTTTTGTTGGATGTCATTATTCGCCACACTTTGACGCGGTAATATTTATCGTCATTTTCCATTTCATATGGTTTATGCAAGTTCATAGATTTATTATTTCAGATTTTGATTAATTTATTATTTCCATTATTTAAATGTTTTTGCTTCTATTTTTGTTGGATGTCATTATTCGCCACACTTTGACGCGGTAATATTTATCGTCATTTTCCATTTCATTTGGTTTATGCAAGTTCATAAATTTATTATTTCAGATTTTGATTAATTTATTATTTCCATTATTTAAATGTTTTTGCTTCTATTTTTGTTGGATGTCATTATTCGCCACACTTTGACGCGGTAATATTTATCGTCATTTTCCATTTCATATGGTTTATGCAAGTTCATAAATTTATTATTTCAGATTTTGATTAATTTATTATTTCTATTATTTAAATGTTTTTGCTTCTATTTTTGTTGGATGTCATTATTCGCCACACTTTGACGCGGTAATATTTATCACATTGAGAAGCTTTTACAAAACTTTTAATTTATGTCACAATAATGCGAATAAATGGTGTTGTTTAAATATGTTGCATTTTTTATTATTTGGTTGAAATTTGTTAAAAATTTTGGTTAAATATTAGTTTTTATGATATAAAATGTGTTTTTGATTTTATATACAGATTCAGAGTCTTACAAAATTTTGAGACATTTATATTGTGGAGAGTTTACAACTTAAACTTGTGATTCCATAAAAACTTTGTCGGATTTTTAAGCAAATTGAACTGGAAAATATGGCAAAAACCTTCCAAAACATAAAACAAATAAAATATCACTTTAAGAATTTTCTCTATCTCAATAGAATTTATTTTGACATAATCTAATTTATAGACAAAATAACCTTTTTCACCAGAATTCACCAAAATCCAGCAATACAATTTCAAGATTTTTGTTGCTTAAAATACATTTTTAATGCATAATGGATTCAACACCATGAAAAACCCTTGACACACTCAAATTATGCATATTAAACAATTTAAAATCAAGTTTTTAAAAATCCATTGTTGGATTTTGATTAAAATTAACCAGGAAAAAAGTCGTGAAAGAGACCATTTTGTCTATAAGTTAGACTACACCATTTATTTTCAGCTCACCTCTGCACATGTCATAAGCATACAATTTTTGTTTATTAAGTGTTCGGATGGGGTCCCCTCAGTGAGTTTTGGGGCAAAAGCCCAAATTTTGATGTAAAAAGATGTAAAGTCTCCACAAATTGTGGACACAGAGCGTGTAGCTAGTCAAGAGTCAAATATGGTCTTTACCCTTGTTTATGTAAACTTGAGTCAGTTTTTTGAGATCTACCCATGGTCTGCGAACCATGGGATTGTATAAATATGTGTCTTAGAGAGTCTAAGAGAGATGTCTTAGATGTAATGGGTCAATAGAAGTGAAGTAATAACGCAGAGAAGTAGGTCAAATAGGGGAAGAAAGGCTCTGAAGCTAAGTGGGTAGAGGCCTAGAGTAGTGTCTGCAGTTGAGTGCGCAGACCACTGCAACTGAATGCGCAGGGAAGTTTGAGTCTGTAAACCTTTACCGAAGATCAATAAAGAAGGTTGTTGCAAAAATTCCTGCATTTTATCTCCTTACTTCTGTGATATATGCTATGATGAATGATGTCTTTATGAAATAATGTTGTATTGATGCACGAATCTACTAGATACAGTCAATTAACTGAACACAATTAATGATAAGTGGTTACGTGAAGATAATAGGAATTTCTACTATGTTTATCAAGTACTTAGAAGTAAGTAAACACTGATCTAAGGACAACCTATGGTGCGTGTAAGTAGCTAATTTTCTTATTTAGAGTCCACAAAATACGATCATAGACCTTTCTGGAGGTCTAGAGGCCATTAGAGGGAAGATACAATACCAGGTCTTAAGGGCTTGGAGATCTGCGCGAAGGTAGATCTAGGGTGTGAAAAGGGCATCACACTGATCTCTAGGTGCAGGAACTTGGTTCCAACATCCCCCCATACTATGTCGGGTGAGACTTTAGTCCACACACCATAGATTGATGCCAAAAGGGCAAGTAGTGTAGGGATTTGTTTGGCGCAATTAACTCTGAACCTGGGTCAGGACCCCCTAATCCAACAAATGGTTCTGTTACCGGGATCGGGATTTGCATAAAGAGATGTGTGATGTTGCATCACTGGAATTCGACCAAAAAGGAAATTTAGAATTGGTTGGATAGGAAGATGCACGAATTCTCGGTGTAGGAGAACATGAACCTGAGCCTGTCAAAAGAACAATGGTTGGACAAATATTTATACACTGAGATAATTTTTTTTTTCTTCTGCACCTTCTTGATCGAGTTGTACAAGTGAATAGCTAAATTGGAAAACGACCAAGGAAGGTGGAGGCTTGATGGTATGATAGTGTGGACCCCAGAATTAGTGCAGAGATTTGAAGATTTTTAGGATAAAATCGTGCGCTGTTGTTCACTTGCTTGATCGCATCATAGGAGGATTTGTGACAAAGTTCATGGTTGATACCTCAATCAGTTACAACGAAGCAAAGCGACGATTCTTTAAGGGACCGTGAGGTAAGTATTTAAGATCTTTGAAGACTTGGATTAAGATGCTCTTGTGTGAAAAGCGGGTTATGCCATTGCCTTGATGTTTGGATCTAAACGAAGTGGACGAAGCTTTAGAAACCAAGGAAAAACAGGGCCTGAATATAGCCCGGTGATTGGACCTCTTTCAAGTGATAAGGAAGGAGCAGTATAGGCCTCACCACGAAGCACTATCCAATTGATAAGACAAGGTTTTTCAAGGACACATCATCCATCCACCCCACCTCCACCTTCACCTCCACAGCACACACCATTGCCTACACTAACACCTCCACCACTTCCATTCAACATGTCGAGTATAATGAAGTTGCCAGTTTTCAAGGGCCGGGTCTAGGAAGTGAGGATCCTGATCAGTTTTGGTTTGTTGCGAAGGATGTGTGGACAACACAACAAGTTATAGATGATAATATAAAGATTTGTTGGATATCATTGGCCACTCCACTATGATGTGCTATTATTTTACACATTGAGAAGCTTTTACAAGACTTTTAATATATGTCACAATAATAGGAATCTCCCATACATTATATTAACACTACTTGTCATTTTCCATTCATATGGTTTATGCAAGTTCATAAATTTATTATTTCAGATTTTGATTAATTTATTATTTCCATCCTATGTTTGGTAAAAGTCAATATGGTAGTAACTATATCTCATTTTTCGCTTCCCACTTGGGTGGCACACCTTTTGGCTCTTGGAACACTTATTTTTATGCATGTAAAATCTTTTAGACAACTAGTACTTCTATTCTTTTATACATCTTTCTAATGATGCCTTTACAACCATGAACTTAATGTCTTAGATTTTGTCACAAGAAGAGAGTTGCATGTTTCTTCCTTGAGCTAATCAATCTCTTAACTTGGTGGGAACTGGCTAGAGAAATGTTAGACTTCCCCTTATTTGCATTGATGAAAAATAATTGAAATCCTTGATGATGTTGTATTGGGTTTACCTTATCATGAAAATGACATCCTTCTTAAGTAAAGACTCTAAGCACTTCATTGCAAGGACCAAGGGACACCACATTGACTTAATATACTCCATTAATAAAATTCACACTAATATAAAATATAATCTTGCATAACTGAATAAAATTTAACTCTTCATATTTGTTGATTCCAAAGGGTTTGGATGAGAGTGATCACTCGTTTATAAAACAAGCTAACTTACTAGGTACTTTATAATATGGTTGGCTAATGAACCAAAATATAACATTAGCATCCACTTCGTTCTTCTTAATTTGAATATCAACATGGAAAAAAAATGTCATATTCTTATCCTATTTGTGATGGAGGTCACTCAAGTTCATTTCCTTCTACACTGTTGTGCAAAAGAATTTTTCTCTTCCACATCTGAGTTTATTTATATTTACCTCCATGCATCCACATCTAGAAGATTCTTCTCCCCACCGCCACCCTCTCTCGCATTCTAGCCCACCCTAGGTCTCTCTTCCTCTCTCCACTTTTCCTTCAATCTCTCTCCCCTACTCTTCCCCGACCTCTCTCTTGGCCTATCTCTCCCTCCATATATTTCTTTCTCCACCTCCATTACTCTTTATCACTCTTCGCTTATCTCTTATTCTCTCCCCCTCCCCGCTACTCTCTCTCTACCCTTCTATCTAAATTTATCCTTGTACCCCACCTCTCAACCTCTCTCTATAAAATTCCTTTTTGTTGCACTCCATGTAGATGTCACTATGTTAATTTGTTTATATAATTTATGTGAAAGTGCAATTAATAATTACGATGAAGGAGAGGATATAGGTTCATAGTTCTGAAGTGGAAAGGTTTCTTGTGGTGTGTCAAAAACATACTACACCCTACTCATTTACTTCCATTACCTATCACCCTAACGAATTGAATGAATTGCGCAAATAGTGATACAAGAGGATCCCAAAAGGCCAAAATTTTGAAGTCTTCAAATCTCAGCAAAACCTACCTCAAATTGAAGAGATCATCATTCTAAATCTAACAATGCAAACAACGCCTCAATCTGACACTGTATGAAAAAGTTATGACCAAATGAAGTTTTTGTTGAATAGCAAAAAAAAATTGCAGGTGTACCTTAGGGTGCCACGTGGCACTCTCATACGCCACAATGTATTAGTATGGAAAACATCTTGTTAGCGATGGTATGAATCCTAGTCCAATCAGATTACAACACATGGCAGTACAGATCGGTGATTGGGAAATTGATTAGGTATAGGGAGACTAATGGCATGATGCCACATGGGCCAATTATATGGCACCACATGGCACCATGGTGGAAACCCATGGGGCCCAATTAAATCTACATGGAATTTATTTTATTTTATGGGATGGCTAATCCAGTGGCTGGTGAAAAGGATTTAATGGTGAATTTTGTTACATTACCAATTAACGGGTGGTTGGAAAAATAAGTGATTGAGGAACATTTGTTTTATTTTATAAAGATAACGATGCTTGATGGTCATGGGGTTTGAACCCTTGACATACCATATGGGAAAAAGAAAATATATGGTAGGGTCATTGTTGGGCCAAAAAATCGATGTTGGTTATATCACCCACCAAGTTATATATAAATGACCATTGTGTATTCGACGAGAGGAGGGACCAAAATGGTGCTTGCGTGGACCAAAACCATGCTTGGAACCAAGAGTTGAGGGGAAGAACTATGCGCATCCTGAACCGAGATTTAGGGTTCCAATAGAGGAATATTCCAAGAATATTCTCCCACAAAATCTACATTGAATTTTTTAGATTCGCTAAGGGGCTAGACTTGCAGGTGACAGAATATGGTTAAGTTTATACTCAAATTTTCAAGATGATTTCACTGGCGCAGTTTGTTTTTGGATCCCAACAGTCCATTTTTAGGTCACTCTTAAGAGTGGACGTATAATTATGTATTTTTATATTTTCTCCTTATTTTCGCTTGGATGAATGAAGAGGTCTCTCCACTATTGAAGCTAGGCTCAGAGATATAGTCCGCACTAAACAAACTCCATTATCAAATTTTTGTGTGCATTGTATTTATGGTCTCATTTATGTTTCCTCTTCTCTAAGTGTTTGCACATGTGTCTTTACATGCAATTATGTAAACATCAGTGACATAAATATCTTGGATCATGTTTAGTATCAGAGTGGTCTTCTTGTTGATGTGATTTGTGAGTGTGAATGATAATCAGGGCCAAGCTCAAAAAGGGTGAAGGTGAAATTAAATCCTTTGATCTAGAGATTGGACATGCAATACAAAGAAGGAAAATGACATATGACAATGCTATTACTGAGGAGGATCAAGATTTATGAAAAGATTTTTATACCATGAGAATAAGGTAGACAAATTGTTTGCAAATTATGAGAAGAAATTGGAAAACAAGGAAAACAAGAAGGAAGAGAAAGAAGACGATCATGCATCAGTAAATTAGGAAAATGAAGGAGAACCTAATGAACCTCCATCTCCATATTCCATTGTATGTTCTACTTCTTCATCTTCTTCTTATTATTTTACTAATAAGCCTAGAAGATCTTCTAAGATGATTTTTTTTTTAAAGTCAGATGTAATGTTTATTTTTTCCAGGTTTAACGAAGAATGTAATGCATAAAAATTAAATAATTGGATCATAAAGATTGAAGTATATTTATGGATGAAACATATCGAAGAAGATGAGGCCAATATCGAATTAGCATATCTTTTGTTGTGAGGCACCTCTCTCATATGGTGGTAGAGGAAACCTTAGAAAGTTAGAAAACAATTGGGTAAACTTCTTTCTTCCTTATCTGAATTTATTTTTGCATTGAGAGATCAATTCTATCCTTTGGGCTATCGACAAAAAGCCATGAATGAATGGAAATATTTGAGGCAAGGTAAAGGGAATTTTTTTCAAATTTTCACATTGAAATTTATGAAGAAAGCTTTATCATTGGCATTCCTTTAGATTCACTTAAAATCATGATGAAATATATTGGTTCTATACATAGTTTTATCTTGCATTCTTTATTGTTGTTTGAACCCACTACTATTGATGCAACTAGTGTGAAGGTTCTCCATATTCAAATAAGGGGTAAACATGACAAGGAAGATCATCCAAACCTCATAATAGAAAATTCAAAGGAAAAGGAAAGGGAAAGGAAAAGAAGAAAACGAAAACCAAGAAAGAAGAAAGAAATCCACATTGTACACATTGCAAGGAAGGGCACGATGAAGAGCATTGTTCGAAGCTAAATCCAAAATTGAAGCTAAAGATATTTGGTGTAAAAGGGAGGTAGAGGACAATGGAAACTATGTAAGAAGACCTTGTATCTGATTCTAGTGAAGAGACACATATTACAACTTTGGCATACAAGGTAACAACTCTCTTCATGTTAATTCAAACTCTAAAATTCATGCTTATTCAAGTTATACTTATGAGTCTCTTGTTGACGAATGGAAGAGGACTGAATTGTTCCATAGTAGGGTTCTAGTAAAACATACCAAAGTAGAAACAATATTTTACCTAAGCTCTCAAGTCAATCTAATTTTAAAATAACTATTAAGAAGTTTGGAATGGAAACCAAATCTCATCCAAAACCCTACCCTCTTGGTTGGGTATGTGACAAAGAAAAACTCCATGTAACCAAGAAATGTAGGGTTAGGTTTTTTATTGCATAAAAACTAGTAGATGAGGTTGATCTGGATGTTGTCACACTCGATATATGTGGCATAGTTTTGGGAAGTCCATATTATTATGAAAAGAAATCAATATTCTTTTGGCATGAGAAAAAATACCATCTCATCAAGGATGGGGTGGAGTCTATTGTTAGAACCCATCATGTGAATATCAGTGCAAACCTTGTTTGTGTAGGTTAGATGAAAAGGCTTATTAAATCCAACAAAAGTTTCATTCTCATGGTTGTAAGGGTAAAATATATGGAATCATCTTATGCTTTCCAAGGTTTTGACCCCTCTCACAAGAAATAATTGTATGATGTTGTTTCTAATTATGGTGGCATTTTCCAGAAACCAAGTGGGCTGCCTCCTAAAAGAGATATCCAACATGAAATTCATCTTCGACAAGATTCTTCTTTTCCTAATGTGGAAATGTATAGTTTGTCAATTGTTGAAATGGAAGAGATCAAGAAGTAGGTGCAGGATTTGTTGAACCAAGGGGTCATCAAACCTAACTCTTCTCCTTGCAGTTCACCCATAGTGTTGGTGCCAAAGAAGGATGACACATGGAGGATTTGTGTGGATTATTGGGAACTCAAAAAGATAATGGTGAAAAGTCGCTACCATCTTTCTCGATATATGCTTTACCTGATCAGTTGAAAATTGTTGTTTATTTCACTAAGTTGGATTTTTGTAGTAGTTACCACCAAATCAAAATCGCAGATCATGAAGTGTGGAATACTAAATTCAAGACAAAGAAGTGGTTGTTCGAGTGGTTGATGATGCCATTTGGAATATGCAATGCCCCAACCACAATTATGAGGGTGATGAATGATATATTTAAACCTTTTCTAGATGAATTTGTGATCGTGTGTCTTGATGATATACTTGTTTTCAGTAGAATTTGGGATGATCATGTAAACCATGTCAAAAGGGTGCTTGATATTTTACAAAAGGAGAAACTGGATGTAAAAATTTCCAAATGTGAATTTGGAAAACTTCTTTGGTTTATTTAGGTCATATTGTTGGAGGAGGTTAGTTGAAAATTGATCCTCCAAAGGTTTATGTAATTGTTAAATGGTCTAAGCCTACTAATGTAACAAAAGTAAGAAGCTTTTTGGGTGTAGTGTATTATTGGAGGAGGTTCATTGCCAACCTATCCATAATAACGTCTCTTTTGCATGATTTAACCAGTGTGAAGAAGACCTTTTAGTGGGAGGAAAGAAACAAAAGGATTTTGACACTGTTAGAAAATTATATATTACAAAGCAATGGAACACATAAAATATTGCAGAAATATAAACACAGAAAATGCATAAAACAAGAGAGACACAGATATACGTGGTTCACCCAATTTGGGCTACATCCATGGAGAAACAGCCAATCCTTCTTTTATTATATTATCCAGCAAATTGAAGAGATACAACCTACAACTGATCCGCTGTAACACCCTCTTCGCTCTCAATCTCCTCTCTCTTCCTCACTTAGAATACAGAGATACATAGACACAATACAATTCCCTCATATATAGTGAGGGGTTGCCTTCTAGGGCAAAAAAAACCCTAAACTAAACATAACTTCCACTGTTAGATCATCCGCCTAATGAACGGCCCAGATTGACTAGAAATTACTAGACTTTTACAAGGCAATTTTACATCTATTTTTTGGCTTCAAGGGCGCTACCCCCGAATCCCCGCCAAGGGACCACTGGCCCCTAGACCCCCCAGCTAGGGGGGATTTACCCCCCGCATGGAGGGGTGTACAGTCTTCCTGGGGTATACATCCGGCTGAAACCTTTGAATACAGAAGATAATCAGGCTCCACACCCAACAGACACCCTGAAGGAAAATATTGCCACTAGAGCTATAACTTCTACCTTGAGCTTTTCCTTCCACTAACTGGAGTTAAATATGCTCGCTTGACCCATCATGCATGTGACTATGGCGAAGGAGACTTAAAAACATATTTCCTCAGCTCAGAACTTGAACAAACTTCTTCCATAGATTAACCATCTGTAGGACGTATGAAAGTCTCTGACATATTTGCAACACTTCACCAAGTCACTGCAACAACTCCATCATCATCTAAAGTCAAACTAGGTTGACTAGGATGCCAACCATCAACCATACTAAGAAATTGAGCCATCAAACTTCTCTGCAACATCCCTCCCATCAGTATGCAACTTCAATACCTGTCAAAAATCTTCCAAGACCTGCACATCTATGCGAAGCATCATAATTCATATGTAGACCCTCTCCAAGCCCAATGTATAACATGTAAACATGGGAGACCTAATCTGGGACATGGAAACCATGGAGACCTAACTAACAAGGCTCCTCAATCTAATTCCTGAAGCAACCATCATAAACTGTATGCAACAACATGATCATGAATATCATCATCATGGGAATACCTCTAAGCTAGTTCACATAACAACATACCATCATCAATATCAACAACAACAATCATTTCTCCATCCTCAAGCTCCATGCTAGTATACATGCCAAAGACCATCTCCAAGCTTGTCCAAGGTAATAGACATGCCAAGGACCATCTACACATCATCCATACACAATCCACCTACATTCATACATACATATGCATAGCCAACTGACCTGCAATCCAAGCAACCAATTTGACATCAATGACAATCAACCAGACATCTACAACACTGCAACACACATAAATTCCAATACATTATTGTTAGCTCTTATGAATGGGACTTTTGTTAGTTGGTTAGCAAAGTAGGACAATGACCTTCAATTAATATCTAGACTAATGTAAATGTTTTTATCATCATTTTGCGCATTATAAAGTAAATATTCACCATTTAGAACATTTCCCTTGTTTAAACTAGATTTAACATTAAAAATAATATTAATGATGGTTTTTGCATATGCAGGTCTAAAAATTTCCTTTATAGACATGTATCTTTGAATGCATAAAGGTTGGCCTTGATCCTGTAGATTCCTCCACTAAGAAGAAATTATGCATGATGTTCTTATGAAAAGTCACCACATGGCCTGTTGATTACACTTGTAAAGCATAATTTTGAAGATTTTGTAAAGGTCAAATGCACTTTCCATCATTGATGGTG
Organism: Pinus taeda; assembly: GCA_000404065.3. Classification (NCBI taxonomy): domain Eukaryota; kingdom Viridiplantae; phylum Streptophyta; class Pinopsida; order Pinales; family Pinaceae; genus Pinus; species Pinus taeda. Next base: position 266,127 of record APFE030426055.1, read on the forward strand.
ATTCACTAAGTCTTTTGTTGTTCCTGCACCAGTCATGGGTTCCTACATGCACCAATTTGGGATTTTGATGGAATGGAACACTTTCGAGGAAAACTGGAGATGGTTTTTCTCCAAAATTATGTTTTAACACCTCCACATGAGTTTGAATGCACCCAGGTCGCTCGTGTGAGTTTTTATAAGAAAATTGACAAATCAACCCCAAAATTCACACATTTTTCAAACTTCCAAATTTGTCCTTGATTTATGTGCAGATGACGAAGAATCTTAGAATTCTAAAACATGAGTTTTGATGCAAATATGGAAAATTAGGCTCTTCTAAACAAGTTTCCAAAATTTTTCATCATTTGAGACTTGTGTGGGGTTCTTTGAGGCTAATTTGTTAAAAAAGTAGAATTTTCTAGAATTGAAAAATTGGGATGTTAGAGCCAAAATTTGTCTTGAAAAATTCATAAAAATCCCAGCCATGGCATGTGGAGGTGGGATGATGTTATTTTGATTCCATATTGTTGGTTGGCTCTTGGAGCACATGGCCTTAGATGAAAAATACTAATTATCATTCAATATACAAGACTCATGACCAAGTTTCATTCTATTTAGTTGTGCACTGTAAGTTTAACTTTATCTCTATGATTTAGATCTCTCATAGAGGGGATGAGCTGGTTGGTTTGGGCCCACCAACCTAGAATTTTCACCCTCTTTCTTTTATTTGTTTACTCAATAAGTTACAGATCCAGTGATTTGCATTGTATTTATAGTTTATATGTGCTAACTAGAGCGGTTAAACTTATATCTACATGGTTTTGAGAGCAAGAGTTATATATATAGTTTCATTGCATATTTCTTTCTTTTATATGAGATCTAGAAATGAATAACAGTATGAGTGGTTCATTGGTATGACATAGATCATGTTTACAAGTTAGTATTGCAATTGATTAATGTGTGAGACTTATTCTTGAGTTGTAGTATAGCTTTCATATGCATATTGTAGTGATTGTGATCCGGATTTAAATAGGAACGCAACAAATTACAGAGATAACCATATACACAAAGATGCAGCGGAAATAATACTTCATTTCATTAATGGAAAATACTGAAACATGCTTACAATCAGAAATGGAAATAAACTAGCTAGGGCGATGGTAGCTTATCTCTGAGAAGAGATGTGATGGCTACATGCCTCTGAACTGTGTTACAATGAGGCTCGAAGGCCTATTTATTGTTGAGAAACAAATGAAAAACCCTTCACATTCCAAAACCTAACCCTAGGAGATGAAACGCCAAACTGTGGGCCCCGTTTGGGGGTAAGTTGGTACATCAACTTCCCGGGGTCGTAACTTTAGCATATGATCTCCGTTTGACTCGTACAATAGCTCATTAGAAAGATCTATTCGAGCACTATCATTGTTGGAACAGGCAACATCGGTCCATTGCATGGACCGATGTTGCCCCTGGATTCCCCAAAAAACGTCGTTTAGGGCCTCAAAACGACTCCAGAAGTTTAGGACCCGAAAAGCTGCTAAAAATAGTAAGTTGTGCTACAATTAAGGAAACTGAAAATGCTGAGAAAGACAATGGTGGGGGTCCAGGTGGACTTGGCAGGTGGCCACCAATATCCTCTTGGATCATTCCTCCCCCCTTAAGAAGCAATGGTCCCCATTGCGTTGAGCTCCTCCATGAGATGAGGAAACTTCTGCTGAACCTGTTCCCTGGTGAACCACTTGCCCTGCTGAAGGAGTTGGCCTGCTTTGACAACTCGGTACAGTTGGATATTCTGTTGGCGAGTGTTCTTGATCTGTTTGTCCATGATCCGATCAGTTGCAACTTGTTCCATGCAATCTGGATTTAATTGTGTGGGTTGGAGCTGTTCTGCAATGTCGAATGTGTCTAGTAATGGTGGAAAGTATGGCCGAAGGCGGTCCACATTGAACACTGGGTGCAGGCCAAGGAATGGGGGAATGCTGAGCTCAAATGCATTGTCTCCTATAGCCTTAGTAATGGTGTAAGGACCATATCGGAGTGGTCTCAATTTCCGATAGGCTCCAGTAAGGCGTTCCTTTTGCAAATGCAACCAGACTTGGTCGCCCACCTGAAAATTGTGTGGCACCCGATGTTGATCATGTCGCTGCTTGTACTTGGCATTTGATTTCTCAAGAATGTCATGGACCTGCTGGCGAATATGTTGGATGCGCTCAATGAAGCTGGTGGCCTTATCTGTTTCGGACTGGACATGAGCTGAATTCATGTGAGTGGCTGCAAGTGGCATGGCCACATCAATGGGGCATAGTGGCTGGAATCCCAAACCCACCTGAAAAGGGCTATGGCCAGTGGAGCTGTGAAGAGCTCGGTTGTAGCTGTGCTGAACATAGGGAGGCTCTCGTCCCATGTGCGTGGATGCTTTGAGTTATACATGCGCAGAATGTGCACAATCATCCTATTGACAACCTCTGTCTGGCCATCAGTTTGAGGATGGAAGGCTGTGGAATTCGTGAGTTTGGTGTCCAGCATTGACCAGAGACTGGACCAAAATGTGCTGAGAAACCGACTGTCCCGATCTGAGATGATAGACTGTGGGATCCCAAAGTGCACCCACACTCGTTCGAAGAAGAGTTTAGCAGTGGCTCCTGCTGTGATATTCTTCTTGCAGGCCATCATAATGGCCATCTTTGAGAACCGGTCGACGACCACAAAAACACAGTCATTTCCATGCTTAGTGGAAGGAAGGCCTGACATGTAATCCATGGAGATGGATTCCCAAGGTCGGCTAGGGGTAGGCAACGGGGTATAGAGGCCTTGCT
>APFE030426055.1:290252-324859 GCA_000404065.3 Pinus taeda
ATGATACAAATGAAAAGACCTCCTTTCTATATATAGGAGCCTAAGGGGTCATAACATAATCAGAGCCTACATAACAATAATAATGTAAGGGCACAATAATAACAATAGTGGGCTTCAATGGGGCACAATAGTAACAATATGGGCACAATAGTAACAATATGGGCACAATAGGGGCACAACAATATTAATAAGGGGTACAACTACAATAGTAATGGGGTAATCACTAGTATTATGGGGACCCAACAACCATTCTTGTCAATCTCAAAAGAAGACATCAGAGATCGTAACTGAGCGGATTTTATTTTGTGTTTCACCAGATCCCTTATGCCTCCAAGAGAATGATTTTAAAGTTGTGGAAGACTTGTATGAGTTGAATAATCATGAATATGAGGATCCCATTGAAGCCTTGTTTCAAAGAATTGTCAACACACCTCATTCGCTCATCATCTCGAATCTCTTGATACTATGTCAATTAAAGAAAATCATGTCTCATACTCCATTATGCATTAAATTTTACTTTATGAACCCAAGTGTGAGTATGTTTATTATTCTATTACACACATGGCTACACTAGAAATACTCTGACACTTGAAGGAGATCTTCCTCTCTTTGAATTAGGGTATGGTAGTATAAAAACAATAAATGAAAATACTATCTGAAATAAAATTGTCCCAAAACCACTCTTGAAGTTGCAATTCCCTAAGGCACAACTATTAAAATTTATGTTATTATGCACTCTTGTCGTATGTCTTGTTAGAAGAAAATCACACTTAATCCCTTGTTATTTTGTAAAGAGACTATAATTGATGGGTTGGTTCCTCTTTATAATTGTTTGGTAATTTATTGAGTCAGTCTAGGGAACTTGTCATTGTTATGCTCAATAATTTCAATTCACAACCTAAAACCCTAACCCTGGCCTAGTCATTCTAACAAGTTGTTGTCCAAGAAATATTTTCAGATTCCTATTAGAAGGTATTGTTGCAAACCTCCTATAGTGAACCACTCCTGTAAAACCCTAATGAGCTATCATGAGAACCATAGTGTGATTAACTTGAGGAATCGTTCAGTCATTATCTAGGATGCTTTCTTTAAAATGATTCTTTAGGGTAGAAAGACCAACTAGCTAAGATTAGTCATTAAAAAAATTTCACACCATCCCATGCTCTTAAGGAGTATATTTTCTTCCCCGCCTATTAAGAAACCTATTTAAGGTTGATCATAATTAGATTTTATTTTAACATAAAGGGATTAATTGAGGGATTCAAGGTCTCATTATGAGCCGACCTACCATGATCATGGGTCCTAACGAGAATGAAATTACCACTACTGGTCACCAAGTCATGGTAATCGATTTCAATTGAAAAGATAGAAGATAAGAGGTCTCATCACAAGCCATCTTGCTCATTCTTATTAGTTCTTGTGAATGGCACTATCATTAGCTTGTTACCAAGCTAGGACAATGACCTTCAGTTAATTTATAAACTAATGTAAACGTTTTTAAATGGCTTTGAACCTATACCTAATATATGGGACACAAGCATTTAATTGGGTTAAAAGGCATCCATGTCGAGCCTATAGACGCTTGCTCACAACAGTGGCCATGTCTTTGGTATTAAAGTTATTCTTATATTATGATTTACTTGGTCATATTTATCTTTCCTTGATCTCATTATCATATCTCTCTAAGAATGGCCTTAATATCCTTTATGAATTATTCTTTGGAGTTCTATCTTCTGGAATAGACAAGTTTTCATGGGAGTGGGACCCTAAGTGCAAGTGGTTCACTTTTCTCGAACAAGAGGAGCTTCCACTATATGTTGCATAATGGTAATATGGTCACTTTGGGAAGGTATTATTTTGTCACATCTTCATACATATTTATTCCATGGCTTTCAAAATATGGTTATGTCACTTCTATTTGTAATGAGGTTTTTAAGGTGAAAAGATTCTGACTAAGGCTACTCCTGAGATACTTTGTGGAAATTTTGATGGTTGGTTATTTCATGATAACTCTATCCTTGCAGTTTAGAATTTTTATGACAGCCATGATATTAGACTTTATTGAAATCAATCTTAATAAATAAATAATATGGTGCAAGAATTAACTAGAAGGAATTCTCTTTTTAGGACAAGCTATATTTAAGTAGAGGTCCAAGAATGTTTTATTGCATTGAGTTTCAAGAACATTATTACAAGTGAAAAGGTCACCAATAGATGTTTCAATATTGTTTTCTTGTAAGGGAGAAAAAGATCAACAATTGATTCACTTTCATGAGGACATGCAAGATGATTGGCATGGGGGGATTTCAGGCCTCCATGTTGTCAGGTTTTACATCAATTTTTTCTCTAGAATCCCTCATAGTTATGAGGGTTATTGTCATCAATTTGTGCATTATAAAGTTAATATTCAACATTTAGAACATTTCCCTTGTTTTAGAAATATTTAACATTAAAAAAATATTAATGATGGTTTGTGCATATGCAGGTATACAAATTTCCTTTATAGACATGTATCATTGAATGCATAATGGTTGGCCTTGATCCTGCAAATTCTTGCACCAGGAAGAAATTATGCATGATGTTCTTATGAGAATTCACTACATGACCTCTTGATTAAACTTATCAACGTTAATTTTGAAGATTTTGTCAAGGTAAAATACACTTTCCCTTATTGATGGTGATGCACTAAGTCTTTGGTTGTGCCTGCACAAGTCTTGGGTTCCTCCCTGCACCAATTTGGGGCTTTGACAGATTGGAATACTTTCGGTGAAAACCGAAGATGGTTTTTATCCAAAATGATGTTTTAACACCTAAAAATGAGCTAGAATGCATCCAAGTCACAAATATAAGTTTCTAGAAGCAAATTGACAATTTTGCCCCAAAGTTCACACGTTTTTCAAACTTCCACATTTATCCTCGATTTACGTACATATGAACAAGAATCCAAGAATTATAAAACATGGGTTTTGTTCAAAATATGGAATAATAGTTTCCCGCTAAACATTTGTCCATAATTCGTCATGTTTTGAGAGTTACGTGGGGTTTTCTAAGGCGAATTGATTAAAAATGCAAAATTTCCCAGAATTGAAAATTTGGGCTGTTAGAGCCAAAATTCGTCTTGTAACCTTCATAAAAATCCCAAAAATGGCCTCCAGAGGGAGGAGGATGTTATTTGGAATCCATATTTTATTTTGGAGATTTGAGCACATGGCCTCAGATGTAAAAGACTAATTATCATTCAATATACAAGACTCATGACCAGCTTTCTTTCTATTTATTTTTGCACTATAAGTTTAACTTTGTCTCTGTGATTTAGATATCTCATAGAGGGGATGCACTAGTTTGTTTAGGCCCACAAACCTAGCTTTTCACCCTCTTTCTTATGTTTGTTTACTCAATAAGGTATAGATCTAGTGATTGACATTGTATTTATAGTTTAAATGTTCTAACTAGAGTGGATAAACTCATATCTAAATGGTTTTCAGAGAAAGAGTTATATATCTAGTTTCATTGCATACATCTTTATTTTATATGAGTTGTATAAATGAATAATAGTGTGATTAGTTTATTGGTATGATAGGCATCATGTTTACAAGTTAGTATTGCAATTGATTAATGTGTGAGACTGATTCATGAGTTGTAACATAGCTTTCATATGCATATTGCAGTGATTGTATTAGCATGTACTCTGCTTCATAAGGACTTCATTCCTGTTGCACTCTCTAGAATTATTATTGCAAAGGTACATTGGATCTCATAAGATTTGAAATTCGTTGTCAAATTTATGACATAAGAGCAATACATCTACCTCTATTTGTGCCCTTTGTTGAGTTACAAACCCAACACTACAATTCCATTCACATTTGGCAACCCTATGTTGAATAGACTTGAAGTTTTTCCAAATTTGATGTTTATTAACTTAATACATTTGGTTTCACCATGGTCTAAGTGAGAATCGAATTAAGACTTGTTAATAGTGGTCATATTCCCATCTTACGATTTGTTAACTTTTGTGAATCTTAAGAGAGTACATGTATGTTATTGGCTCATGATCTAAGGTTTACAAATGATGTTTTTTAACCTGATGTACTTTGTCTCATCTCTTCAATATTTTTTCCACAAGATTGCAGTCAAGGGATTGATTTGTAAGAAAGGGATTTTAATTGATAAGTTAAAATTTTATAATTTATATCTGTAAATGCATATTAATTTGATGGCTTGGAAGATCACAAAGTTTCTCTTTTGATACAAATCGCTTGTGTCTATTTATTTTATCATTTCCAGAATTGGTAATAAACTTATTGGTTTATGGAGCTTTGATGTTGAATGCAAGTTTATGTTATTAATATTAAATCTGAGTGGAAGCATTTCTTGAGATATGGTTAGTGCATTTGAATTAAAACTATTTTTCCATAGAATAGATTTGGAACTTGTTCTTCATTTTGGATTTGCATAGAGAATTTTTAGTAACATTGTTCATAGCAACCTATTAGGCTTGGTTATTGATATTTTTGTGAGGGTATTTATCTTGCATTCATGGATTGTCTAGGATTTAATTGTTTTAGTTTTCAGTCATTGTGAGGTAGGTTTTCCTTTGGAATTGCTAAATTAATGAATAGTCAAATTCTTAGGTTTCCAACTAATTAGTAGTTAGGGCTTATTCTTTACTTGCCATTAATTAGGGTTTTCTTGTCAATTTCCAACATTTAGGGATTGTTCCTCAAGTAGGGTTTACTTTCCAATTGTTTATAGTTCAAGGTTTGATAGATTGTAGGATTGGTGTTTATGATTTCATTTCAAAAGATTTATTTTGAGTGCAGGAATCCAAAGGTGTGAGCAGTTTCTACACAAACTAAGGTTTTATTTTGTAGGTCCCTAAGTCCTTCTTTGTCATTTCTAGTGCTGCGCCTCAAAGTCCACGGACCGTGTGGTGCAGGTAAATTCTCAGTGCAGACACAAACAATTCCTCTAGCCTGAGAGGGCAGGTCTAGCCACAAACAAAAAATCTATGGAAAATCTCATTAAGCTAGAACCAATTAAGAGAGCCTACCTCTTAGAATGTTATTCCGCTTTGTGATGATCCTGCTTCCTCACTCCAGCTATCTTCAGTTTCCTTCCTTCGAATACCTGAAACAAGCAAACAAAAAAAACAACAAACATGATAGCATACAATATTGTATTCAACCTACTTAATAGGTCAAGGAACATTAAGCCGTAAAGATGTAAAATGACACTTCATGTAGGAAATCGATCAATAGTTTCATTTATATAAATCAAAAAGAGATTACAACCGGTGCCTTGATGTTGCTGGTCTCCTCCGATGTATCTGGGTTCCCACACTTCTACTAACACTTCATGGATAACCTCAACAATGAAAGTTTTAAGGCTTCTTTCCCTCTAGTCTCAAACCAAACCAAAACAAACTATTCTCCCTCAAGCATACACTAGAAAACTACAAGCTATGAATTACTGATCATTCAAACTTCAAAACTCCAACTAGCTTTTTCTTGGGGAAAAGAGAGGTTTATATAGCTTGGATGGATGGGAGATGGTTCCTCTCATCATGGGAGAAGTTCTTATCTCTTGAGTTTGTTCCATCCTAATAGGGGAAAGGATCCCAAACTGACTCCCTTGGCTCCATCTGACACAACCATCTACCAGACTTCCATTACGAAGATTCTAGACATGGAAGCTTCGGCTCCTTATTTAAAAAAATCCTTCCAAAAGAGGATCAGCGTGACTGTAAAAGGGCTCAGTCGCTTCGTACGGTGTGAGGGGTAGTTTTAATCTTTGCAAATCAGCGCGAGGAGGAAACTGGTAAGTAGTTCCAGTCTTGTAAATTGGGATAAAATGAAAGGACCAATCTGGGATTTTATCCTAAATTGTGACATTTTCTTGGCTGCTAAAAAATGCACTTCATCTACATTGATCATTTGTCTGATGTATTCAAGTGCAAATATCCTCATGGGGAGGAACTTTGGAAGCTTATAAGGGGCCAACTCACAACCATATACTCTTAATTCAGTATAATTTTGGTATAAGTACCAATCACTTGTTCTTACTTGGTCTATCAACTGCATAATCCTTCTAATTTCTTCACTAATCTTGGGTTCTGCAGTCCCACTGAGGAGGCTCATTGCTGGGTGAAAAAACATTTCTACAAATGTCTTGTAGCTGAAGTCCTTTTGGTCTTTCATCACTAATGTTTTCCAGAAACTCACGGATTGGGGTTCACCTTCTTCATTCATCTTGCTCATTGTAAACTAGAACATATCTGCCTGAAAATAAACAAACATATACACCAAAACTGAGGAGTATTGAAATACTTCCTTTGTGAATAAATTGACAAACTGCTCATGAACGGCATCTGCTAAAAATTGGCTAAAATTGAAGAGGACAGAGGGATTGGATTATATTTATAGAATAGACAGGAAAGCTATGATAGCTTCATCAAGCCATTGATCTGAATAATATCCAAGTAAATAAGAAAGAAAAGTGACAATGTGTCTAGTTATGTCAAGTAAAACAGAGGAAGAATAAGGAGGATTCTTGTTTGACAGAGGTGTTTTCTCAGTCATGAAGAGTTCTAAGGTTTTGGCTCTCTTTGAAAAATCTAGTTTTTGATACATTTCAGTGAGAATCTCATGGGGAAATGGAGTAGTTCCTTCAATAACAGGAGCTTGCATCATTTGCATAATAGACTTGGCATCGATGGTAAACAATATATGTCCTTTTGGGGACATCACTGCCCTTTGTTGTGGATTGTAACATGAGTGGAATTTCTTGATTACTTCTCGGCAACTATGTGTTTTAGGAAAAATATTAAAAGGTAAATTAGTGTCCCAGAGGCCTATGTCATCCATCTCCTCCACAAGTTTATCCTCCCACCAACAATATATGTCGAATAAATCGAACTCTGAGAGTGTTTCATGTGTCATAAAATCCCTATTTGCAAGTGGTATGTGATCCAAATTCAATGGTGGGTACACCATTGGATTACATACCTCCTGTTCTTTCTTCTTGAGTGCCATGACTATCTTATGAGAAAAACCTATGGATACTAATCTGCGTTGAATTTGTAATAGAAGGGGATAAGAAGAAATGAGAATTCAGAGAGGAAGAAAGAAAGGGAATAAACCAGAATTGGGATTCGAGAAAGGGAATATGTGATTGTTGCAAAAAAATAAATCCTTCTGCAATTGTATTGCTGTCGGAGTGTGCTTACTGCACTCTCTATGTATGCCTAATATTTTTTGAACTGTACCTGATAGTTTGTTAAAATTTGAAAATGGCATGAAATGGTGCTTTTATAACTTTGGAGTGTTCCTGTCAGATTGGTCTGACTTGGCACGAGTCCATTGGCTAACAGTCCAGCCAATTGAATGCACAATGATGGGACGTGATGGTGTCATGAGGTCGCAGGAGTGATAAACGGTCAAAATGACATAGTGGTTTAATTAACGGCATAAGCCATTTTTCGGGGGGCCCTGGGAGTGGTAAGAGGTATGAGAGGGCGGGGGGGTGTGAAATTGTGAGAGCGCAACACTTCAGTGGTTTGAAACCACTAATTTCAGACCCCCACTAGGCATTAACTTTCGAATGGTGAGGTGGGGCCGGAAAAGCACACGAGCTGTCAGATCATATGGAGTGAGCGGAGATAAAATGAAAGGTGAGTGGTGGGTAGTGAGGGATGTGACGGGTGAGTGAGTGGTGGGGCGGGGAAATAAATAAGGGGGCGGACTATAGGGATATAGGATATAAAATAAGGTTAGGGAAAATGATATAAGGCCCTTTTCTCTTTTTTGATTTCTATTCCTGACATTAGGAAAAAACATTGAGGTGTATTATCAAGCCTTAAAGAGCTTAACATGTCCTTTTCCTTTCGAAATTTTTCTCAATATACCTACCCTTATTTTATAATCTAACATTTTTTATTTTTTCATTTGCAGGGTGCATTTATGCTTGCATACCCTTTCTCTTTTATTTCATTTCTAACCTACTCTATCACATATTTCTCCCATTGGTCTAGATTAAACAGTTGAACCAATTTTATTTCTACCTAGCCACTGATTTGCCAATATTAAACTATTTGGCAGATATTTATTCTCCACCCTATCAATATAAATTGAAATTTTTTTAATCATGCTTAGACTGTATGATTTGAACAACATTTTGGTTTTATATTTTATATATTATATATATATATATATTCTACCCTCTTTTCATATTTTTTTTGTGAAATCAATTGAATATTGAAATCTATGAAAAATTTGAAATCTACAAATTGTGAAATACTCAATCACCTTGAGATCCTATAAATTATAGGACCCTAATAGTGGCTCTAGCCGGGGATGACACTTCTCAGCTTGAAGTGTCAAGAACACATGACCTGTAGCCTTGAATCCTTCAAATCTGCATTATTTTCAATTTGATTTCTTTTTTGTCAAAAACCTTAAATACTGTGATATTTACAATGGAGTGATGAAATCTGTGTACTCAAGAAAAGTAATGCTTCAACATCCTGCTATTGATAGGACCTTCTGGCAATTCTGTTCCATCCAACTCTTTGAGAAAAAATGCATTATTCCCTTTGTCTTCTTTTCTTGAGTCCCATTTTAGCACTTTATCTCCTAGGTTGAAATCATCATCTTTTGTTCTTTTATAAAAAAAAATCTTTATGTTTTCCTGGATAACCTGAGTTCCATTGTATACCTCTTCTTTGGACTGCTGCAATTGAATTGTCTGATACATCTTTCTTTGTATATCATTTGGTTCACTTTGTATCTCCTTGCATGGTCTTCATAACTGGTACTTCCATGGAAGAAGGAAAAACTACATCCATCCCATAAACTAGTTGGAATGGGGACATGCCAGTTGATTTCTTTTTAGTCAATCTGTCAGCCCATAATGCATAGATCAACGTGTTGTGCTATGACTTCTTATTGTCCTCCAGTATCTTCTTTATGATATTTACCAAACTTTTATTGGAGGATTCATCGAACCCATTACCTTGATGGTAATAAGTTGTGGAATCACTATTAGGTCCCTATACTACTAGTGTAACCCCTTATTATTATTAATACAACCCCCTTATTATATTTTTGTGCCTATGTAGTCCCCATATTATTATTATTGTGCCCCATAGAAGCCCACTATTGTTATTATTGTGCCCTTATATTATTATTGTTATGTCGGCTCTGATTATATTATGACCCCTTGGACTTCTATATATAGAAAGGAGGTCTTGTCATTTAAATCATCCAAGAATTTTCCATTTTTGTAATGTAAAGGAGGTTTCCCCCTCTAAGAGGCTGATTTCTAAGGAGTTCATCTATCTTTTCTATCTTTTTGTGAGTTGGTTTCATAACATTTGGTATCAGAGCTTTGGATTCTAGGGTTTCGCTGCTCCAAACAGGTCTTCGTGGAATTTTCGCTATAATTTTTTTCTGCACCGTTTCAGAAGCTAAGAAAAAAAATCCATTTGAGAAGAAATCTCGCTAAACCACAGGTCAGAATTTCATATCTTGTCTCACTATATTTTTTGATATACGATCTGAGGAAGTTAGAGTTTTTACAGACTCCCGAATTACATCTTAAACAGGTGACCTTGGGAAAATCATATGACTTTCTCTCTGAGCATCAGATTGAAATTTCGTAAGAAGTTATAGAAAGAGGACAGATTGTAGTTTTATGTGTATATTTTCAGATCCGAAGGTCAAAAGAGTGACACGTGGAACTTCATAAAAGTTCACTCTTCTGAAACGGTATATAATCAGGTCATCTTGGGAGATTGTGCATAACTATTTCTTGAAGAATCCAATTTTGATAAGACTGGTGGCATTAGAAAGAGGACGCAGAGGGCTACTGCAGGTCATGATTTCAGAAATGGAAGATTTGAAATTATAGAGTGACAGCCGTTTCAATATTGAGCTCCTAAAATAAAGAAAAGACAATATGAAGATGTTTGATGGCAAGGATCCGGTAAATTGGATACTACAGATGGAGCAATACTTTGATCCACATGAGGTGAAACTGTTACAAAAGGTACGTATTTCATCTTCATATTTAGAACTAGATCAATTTTTATGGTATAAAGGGCTTTGTTCTCGTAAATCACTTGTTATGTGGTCAATTTTCACGGAGGAAATGATAGCACATTATGAGGATACAAAGAGAAACACCTTCTCTAGCCAATTGATAAATCTCAAAGAAAAGTGGTCAATGGCAGAGCACATTGAGGGCTTTCAAAAATTGAATATAAGGGAAAATTATATTCTAAAGCAGAGGATTGATGTCTCCATAGTGACTTTAAAGGATAACATTCAACATGAGGTTTGTCTTTGGGAACCTGATTCATTAGAGAAGGAATTCAGGTTGGAAAGAGAAATGGAAAGAAAAATTATGGCAACAAGGAATTCTACCCCTCAAATATAAAATTGAAAGTGTTGTTTCTCCTAGCCTTCCACAACCTACAAGGGTGACACCACAACAATTGGAAGAAAAAAGAGTAAAAGGACTTTGTTACAATTGTGATAACAAATACATTAAAGGTCATAAGTGTGCTGAGAAGAAATTATTTTAATTGATTGTGGAGAGGAGGAAGAAAAGGATCAAGAAACATCAAAGAAGAGGAATACACCAGGAACCAACCCCAGAGAAAGAAGAAATGAATCTGGCCATATCTTTAAAGGCTTGTAAGAATTACCATCCTCAACTCTCAAGATGGAAGGGCATATCAAGAAAAAAAAAAGGTTCAAGAAGTGAAGATCACATCAAGAAAGAAGAAATGAATCAGACCATATTTGTTAATGATTGGCCAGAATTACCACTCCTCAAACTATCAAGATAGAAGGACATATCAAGAAGAAAAATGTTCAAGAAGTGAAAGATCACATCGAGCATCAAGAAATGAATCCAACCATATCTTGTAATGCATTGGAAGAAATTACCACTCCTCAAACTCTCAAGGTAGAAGGACATATCAAGAATAAAATGATTCAAGAAGTGAAGGATCACATCGAGCATGAACAACAAGTTTTCCAACTTTTAAAGGATAACACCACTTTGGTGCATAATCGAATGAAACACCAGGAAAATCAAGATCGCAGTGAAAGAAGTTTTGATGTAGGCGATTGGGTATTTTTATGGCTACATCTCAAGCAAGCTATTTATGAGAAGGAAATGTTGGCAATACTACATGCACTTATGAAAGGGCGATCTTACCTAATGGGAAGACACTTCAAGGTAAAAATGGATCATGATAGTCTTAAATACTTTTTATAACAAAGATTATCTTTAGAAGAATATAAAAAATGGGTCACAAATATGTTGGGTTATGACTTTGAAATCATCTACAAAAAAGTGAAGAAAAATGTTGTTGCATATGCACTCTCAAGAAAGGATGAGGATGTGGAAGCATTGTTTTGTGCTATTTCTATTATCCACCCAGACAGGATAAATGAAGCAAGGGATGAATGGAAGAAGGATGAAGAAGTGTGACCACTCATTCAATGTTGCAGAAGATCCTACTTCAAACAATATTGCTAGAACTTGATGAGGAAGGAAAAATCATATTGGAACCTAGAGCAGTCACAGAAACAAGAACCTGACAACGACGAAATCAAACAATTTTAGAGTATCTCATCAAGTGGAAGAACTTACCCGCTGAACATTCCACATGGGAGGACAAGAATTTTATACAGAAGAATCAAGAACTACTCAAGCGTTGAGGACAACAATTTTTGAAGGAGAGGGGCATGTTAGGTCCCTATACTACTAGTGTAACCCCTTATTGTATTATACAACCCCTTATTTAATGTTGTGCCCATGTAGTCCCCAATTGTTAATATTGGCCCCATAGGAAGCCCACTATTGTTATTATGTGCCCTTACATTATTATTGTTATGTCGACTCTGATTATATTATGACCCCTTAGACTACTATATATAGAAAGGAGGTCTTGTCATTTAAATCATACAAGAATTGTTCATTTGTGTAATGTAAAGGAGGTTTCCCCCTCGAAGAGGCTAATTTCTAAGGTTTTCATCTATCTTTTCTACCTTTTTGTGAGCTGGTTTCATACCAATGACCCAAATAAATATGGTACTTATGACAAAAATCCACCATATTTTTTGATTTGAAAGCTGCAACATTATCAACGACCAGTTTCCTAGGACAACCAAATCTGGAAAGGATATTGGTTTCAAGGAATTTTACAATAATAGAATCAATAGCAGCTCTAGAAGGGATGGCTTCTATCCATTTCGTGAAGTAGTTTGTGGCTATTAGGATCTATTTGTGTTGGGCAGATGATGGAGAATGAATTTCACCAATGAAATTCAATCCCCATTATTGGAAAGGAATTTCAATAGAGATGGGTTTTAGGGGCAAAGGTAGTAATTTTCTCTTCCCTTCAAAGATTTGGCATTTATAGCAAGCAATAACCATCTTATGGATGTATGGGTAAAGTGTAGCCCAAAAGTAACCTGCTCTAAGGATTTTATTAGCACTTGTCTTCAAATAAAGATAGCCTCCATAGTCACCTTCATGGAATTCCTGCATAACTTTGTCAGCATCATATTTTAACAAATATCTGAGTAAGACACCTCCAACATATTTCCAATATAATGTGCTATCAACAATGCAAAATTTGATTGCTTTTAATTTAAGAAATCTAGCCTTTGTTTTGGATAATCCAAGAGGAGCATTTAAATTGAACAGAACATATGAAAGGTCTGCATACCAAGGGGAATTTAGGTATGCCTCGTTCCTCAAAATCATCCAAATAAAATACCATGTTGATGTCTAATGCATTAAAATTTGATTCAGCCATCAATTTGGCTAATCCTTGTCCTTTGATCAACTTGGTGGGTTTGATTTCTATATCATATTCTAGAATCACTGCTATCCATTTGTCTCTCTTTCCATCAGGTCCATTTTATGTGAGAATATATTTTACCACTACATTAGGCACATAAGCAATGATACAAGAATATAAGATGTAAACCCCAAAATATTTTATTGCTTTGACTAGAGCAAATGCCTGTTTTTCCATGATGTTGTATTTTAAAGCCATATCTCTCAAAGATTTGTTAAGAATGCTATTGGTTGTTCATGTCCTTTATTGTTTTTCTATAATAGCACAACAAAAATAGTATGCTCAAGAAAATATAATGAAATCTTTCGTGAAATCTGGGCTGATTAAAACTGGAGCTTTTGTTAATGCATGCTTAACTAGATCAAAAGATTGTTTGGCTTCAACATTCCATTTAATTTCAGTGTCTTTCTTGAGCATGTTTGTTATATTTCTGAGTAGTTAAACAAGATTTGATATGAATCTTATCAAAAGAAAAGATAATGAAATCTTTTGTGAAATCTAGGCTGATTAAAACTGGAGCTTTTGTTAATGCATGCTTAACTAGATCAAAAGATTGTTTGGCTTCAACATTCCATTTAATTTCAGTGTCTTTCTTGAGCATGTTTGTTATATTTCTGAGTAGTTCAACAAGATTTGGTCTGAATCTTCTCAAAATTTTTATTTTTCCAATAAAAGATTGAAGTTCTTTCATGTTTCATGGATGATTGATTTTAAGGATACCTTCAATCCTACTGGGGTCAATTCTGATTCCATCCTTGGAGATGATATGGCCTAAAAGTTTTCCTTCTTTAAAGCCAAACAATGTTTTCTTGGGATTAAGGGAGATACCAAAATTTTTGCATTTTTCAAATACTTTTCTTAGATATGCTAGGTGTTCTTCATCATATTTTGAAAATACAGTGATGTCATCAAGATAAATCACAATTAATGTCCAATTTCATCTCAGAAAGCAATGTCCATTGCTCTTTGGAAAGTTTCCCCAACATTCATTAATAAAAAAGGCACTTTTACATACATGAAAGTTTCCCAAGGAGTAGTAAAAGAAATTTTACCTTGATCATCAGGATGTACCAAAACTTGATTATACCCTAAAAAACCATCTAACAAGGAAATCCTACTAGAACCCACTACCCTTTGCAGTATGTGATCCATCTTAGGTAAGGGATAGTTGTCTTTAAGGGAAACCTTTTTTAAATTCCTAAAGTAAATGCACAGCCTTATTTCACCAGTTTTCTTCCTTGTAGGTATAATATTGGATACCAATTTAGAATATCTAATTGGGACTATGATCTTAGCCTCATGCATTTTCTTGATTTCCTTTTCCACCAAAGGCATTAGGACAGGATTTATCCTACACAATTTCTGTTTGAATGGTTTTTAGTCTTCTTTGATTGGAATTTTATGTTGTATAATGCTAGTATCATAAGCTTTTAAATCCTCATAGCTCCAAGCAAACACATCTACATATTTTTTTAACAGAGCTATATACTTTCTTTTAGCCATAAGAGGTAGTATTTTGACAATTTTATGATTTTGGGGTTCAACTCACTTCCTATGTTGCATTCCTTAATGTTTGTTCCTATTGTTTCCATTTTTGGCTTTCTAGAACATCATTAAAGTCAAACAACTCTTCCAAAGGGGCAAGCCCTCTAGGAAAAACATTATCTTTGAGTTGTAGTACTTTGAATTTTTTTTTTTTTATATTTATTTTATATTTATTATATTTTTTTTATTTTTTTATTTTATATTTATATTTATTTTTTTCTTGGATCTTTATGTTTTTTGGTTTTATGTATATTCTTATTTATAGAAATTTTCCCATCAGAAACAACAGGTTGCTCTATATCAACATGTACCTCAGTTTGACTGTCTATTTCATCTTCCAAATCTATATTAATATCCTTGAATTCATCTTTTGATTGTAGAAAACTTTCAATCTGCTTATCACTTCCAAAAACTTGCCAGTATCTCATGTTACCAGGCACTGCGGGATGATGTTTCACTTCAACTATGTATTGTTTATTGGGATGAGGTAATTTGAACGTGCTGGCTGAAAAAATATAATCCATTGGCCAGGGCATTCTGTAGCCTGGCGATAACAGCAAGGTCATACTCTTCAAAGGTTTTAAGAAAACCAATCACAACATTTCGGTATTCTCTCAATCTAGGATGTTTTGCAGAATATTGTCCTTTAATTTGTTTGATGATGAGCTCAGAGTCTCCCTAGACAGAAGTTCTTTTAGAACCTACTTTTTTAAGCAACTTCAAGCCTAATAGTAATGCCTTGTATTCTACTATGTTGTTTGTGCACAAAAAATTTAGTTTATAAGAATGACCTTTAGCCTGATTAGTTGTTGAATTGTATAACCAAACTCCTGCTCCTAATACTGTTTGACCACTTGA
This sequence comes from Pinus taeda, assembly GCA_000404065.3. Taxonomy (NCBI): domain Eukaryota; kingdom Viridiplantae; phylum Streptophyta; class Pinopsida; order Pinales; family Pinaceae; genus Pinus; species Pinus taeda. The sequence continues at coordinate 305,533 of APFE030426055.1, forward strand.
GCCATAAAAGGTCATATTCTAGAGAGGTTATGTTTCAGGGTTCTGTTGCATAATGGATACCTATGTGTCATGTTCTTCATTAAGTTCATTTTCTACCTGCTTGACCTTTGTATCTATGTCTCCATCATTATCATTATACAATATGAAAGAATCAAGATCAGTATGGACAGAGTAGAGGGGGTAGTTGTTAGGATTTTCTTGGCTACTCACCATATAATTCATTAAGGTTTCTCTATACAGTCTCCTTGGTTGACCAAATATTGGTATTATGGCATATGTCATATCCATTTGAAGTGTCCCTTGTAACTTAGCTCCTCAATATCTTGATAATAGCATACCATACTTAGGAGGAATGTCTGCTACTACTATATTTATCACTAAAATTTTTGCTGGTATCTGGGCTAGCATGACACAAAGGTCTTTAATGAGAGCTAGACATCTAAACTTGCTAGAATCAAATGAATATAGATCTTTGTATGGTCTAGTGATTTCAATTCCAAGTTTTTCCATAACAATCTTTGGCATGAGATTATGTGATTCACCTCAATCCAACATGGCATTATGAAGGATCTTGTCATGAATATTAAGGCTGACATAAAATGGAGGAACACCTCCTTCTTGAGGCTTGCCATCAACTTCTAGTCCAAACAAAAGTTCAGGCTGGTCATCATTCAAGTTTACTATATTAGTGTTTTCTCCTAGGTTGAGTACCTTTAGAACCTGGGGCCTATACATATTTTTGTTTACCAGTTTAGTAAGAGGAATAGAGATCTCGAGTTTAGAAATTTCATTCTCAATACTGAAGGGTGCTTGATTTTAAGAAAATTTGAGAAATTAGTCCTTTCGGCCAAAACCTTTGTTATCAGTTCTGTTTGCTGACTTGTAGTAGGCATTCTAGATTGGACAACCTTTTTTGAGACATCAATTGTTTTCTTAGCAACATTTTCTGTGTTTCTCCTTTCTGGATTGCTTTCATTTTTCTTAGATCTTTCAACTGTCTTCTTGGGGTCAAGCTCTAAAGTTTTCTTGGCAGAGTTATTAGAATCCTTCTTATTTTAGTTATAATTATTTTTCTTACTCCTGAGGTTATATTGTCTATGAAATTCTAAGATAGCATTCTCAAATCCATGTTTATAGTCATCAAATTCTTTAGATTCCAGTTCTGTTTGAGTTAATAAAAACAATTCCTAATCCTCTTGTGTAAGAAAAACAAAATTATCTTCATTTGTTCCCATTAAATTAATCTGATTTTAATCAACTCCTTCAACTACACTTATATCTTCATCAGCATAATTTTCCTGAAATGTTGGCCTAATTTGTTGATCTGGGCCTCTTTGATCTCTTTGTCTAATTTGTGGAGTGTTTCTCCTAGGGTTTGGATTTCGGTTCTATTGGATAGGTGGGTTCTCCCTAGGAATATTCCTATCATTTATATTTATTCTCTCCATCATTCTTTCCATAGTTCTTACTAAGGAATCAATTTTGGCTTATGCTGCAGAAGTTGATGTTTCTTCTCTAAAAATCACTTTTATTTCAATGCTCATCCTGGCTCTTTTAGCCTGTAAATTGGCCTTTACACTCACAACATCTCTTTGCATTGCTTCTAATGTTGGAGAATTCCTTTCCCTGAGCTCGTAGGACATATTGGTATCAAAGCTATCTAGAAATTTTATCAAGGCTAAGTCCCGAGGTGGTTTAAGATTTACAGGTATTGTGTTGTAGGTGTTGTTAAATCTAGCACAATAGTCTTGAACACTTTCACCTACTTCTCTTTTAATATTTTCATATTATGAGAGAATCTGCAAGAGAGTTCTTTTTTACTTCCCACCTATTAAGAAAATTTTGTTGAAATGTAGGGAGTTCATTTATACTATTTGCAGGCAAAGACTTAAACTATTTTTTGACTTCTCCTCCTAGGCTTTGAGCAAACATTCTGAGCTTAACACTTTCTTCATCTGCCTCTTGTAAGACAAAACAATCATTTATTTTATCCACATTTTGTTGGGTTGTCAAAGGACCAATACCATGAAATAGGGTGATTTTAGACTGATAGTCTTGTGGCATATTGGTAAATGGTGCTGACAACACCAAAGGAGCATACCTGGCTGCCATGATTGGTGGTGGTGGAGAACCACTTGGAGGAAGTTGAAAAGTGGATGAGGTTGGACTAGTACTAGGTGGAAAAGAAAGTAAAGGAATTTGAGTAATATTGTGTTGAAGGATAAAGGAAGGGGTGGGAATTATGGAGGCAGTAGGACTTGGTGACTGAATATATGCAAGTTGAGATGTGAGGGAAGAAGCTACTAGGTTTAAAGAAGTTAATTATACTAACTATTGAAGGCAAGCATCATCGATTTTGAGGTGAGATCTATCAATAGATCTTGAAGAGTGTCAAAATGTTGTAAGAGCTGAACATATGATTCAGTTTGTGAAGAAAGTTCTCTCACTGGGCTGTTTGGGAATATTGATGTATCAAAGATAATATGGTCTTTCCAATTTTCTAATTTAGTCCTGAATAAGCCTTTTTCAAAGCGTAAATCAAACTGGATATCTTGAAAGGTAACAACGTTTTCAGGGAGTGAGTTAGCTCTGTGAAGAAACCTGTTGATGTTTGACTCTCAGTTCTAGGGGTTTTCCTTAAGATCTTTTTAGGATTGTCGACTATGGTAGGAGGATTTGGATTTGGGTGAGACCTAGTAGAGATTCTTTTGGGATCCAGTGCTCAAATCTAACACAGTCAAACAAAATATGCACAAAAATAGAAAAAACCAATCTAGGGAATAATTTTATCATACAAAATTTTTGACTGGGTACTTTAAATTCGAATGAAATGACAGCTTTTCAATAGTTCCCCAGTATGGTTGTGTTGAGGGCCAAAAATGTCTACCTCAACATTGGGGGATAACCACCTGGTCCGGACCTTAAAGAAGCTCCTTTTCCATTTGGAATAGTGGCTCCGACTGGTTTAAATAGGTCCAGTTACATTTTCCCTATTGATATTGGTTTACGATAATATCTTTAACTACCAATAGACAGGGATATCGGATCATTTATTCATGCTGATTGGGCAAGAGAATGACCCTTAAGCTAATTTGGGTTCAGCGAAGCCACAACTAAAATTTTGCCTCTTTGAGAAGAGGACTTAAAAGAATGTAGAACTTAATCTAAATGCAAACTTATTCTATAATGCAAGCAAAAGAAACTAATCCTAATCCTATCTCAATTAGGCAGATATAGATCTAACCCAACCACGAGTAAGATATTTAAAGTATTTGGATTTAAATATGTCTTGTTTATAATGAATATCAAGTTAATGAAGTAGTCTAATTAACTGACATTATGGATACCAAAACACCACCTATTGAGACCTTTTAACTAAAATAATCAATCAACAACACTCAGGAAGAAATTCACAAAAATGATATTGATTGGCAAATCAGTAAATCCAATAATTAAACAATAATATGCGGAAATAGTTCGTAACACATCACTATTTAATTAATCAGTTTTATAAAACAGATTTTTGAGTAAATAGTTACTCAGAAATCAGAATTTAATCCATAAGAGCAGAGATACATAATAACAATATTGAGACAAATTACCCATATCAACATAAGTGTACAAACATGAATAAAATGACACATTCTTGTTATCATAAAAATAAAACTGATATTTGAAACAATAGTATTAGAAATACCAATTTATTGCATCCATTTCTCTGACCTTGGTCTCCAACAGTCCTTTACATTGCTTGAACTTCTGCTTTCAAAACTAGAGTTTCAATAGTGCAAACTCTACCCATCATACATAATTCAAGATACAAAGGAAAAATCCTTAATAATCCCTAGATCTGAGGTTTTCTCTCCTCCCTCCTACAACTCTAAATTCATATTACATAAATGCTTTTAGAAGTCCAAAATTATAGAGGAGAGAAGCCCCCTATTACATTCTACAATCTGTCAATCATAATATTTTCAAAGGTATTTTTGAGAGGAAAGTTTGTTGAAAAGAAATCTGCCCAATCCAATTTTATATGCTCAAAATTCTAATCATTAATTGCTGGAGAATTCTCATTGATTGATATCTTTTTCTCCATATCTCTTCTACAATTTTCCTGCAAAAAGAAATCAAAATAAATTAAGATGCAACAACAAAATCAAGATGCCAAATCTGAATTACCCGGATGCGGGTGTCTCTTCTAGCATTCATTAAGTGTTATCCATGAGGCATGCGCAACTAGCAGCTGGCACGCACTCACGGTGGAAGGTAGCGCTAGAGGCAGGCCACCATAAAATCCCGATGCAGGTAATTAACTGCCCTTCAATGCAGCATCAAACTCAGCGTACCGTGTTGCAGATTCATGGAATGGAGCGCCAGGACGGGTTTCTATTTCACCCAGTTACGCCCAGTCATTCTGTCCAGAGGTCTGGTTCAGAGCAATACGTCTTCTTTCGTGATGGTTTGTTCAGTCTTGGTCGAGGGGGATGTCCCAGGCAGTCTTGTTCTCAGAGGCAGCCTGGGACTCATCGTTTCTCCATTGTGCTCAGCACTACTGTGGAAAATCCCCATTTTCATTTCGGTTCATCTGCCAGTGACGGCCGAATTTTCAATTTAGAGGGGCAATTTCAAGTTTATGAAAAAATTCGGGCGGTTCTGGGTGACGGGGGTCCTTGTTGGGAGATACAAGCCCTCTCCTTGCTGTTGAAGTCTCAAGCCTGGGTGGGATTTCGAGTCTCTTTGGTGGTCGTTGTTTTAGTCTGGTATCTATTATGTCTCTGTTCATTTCGTGTCCGCCTCCCTTTCACTCTGTTTCGTAAGCCTTTCTTTGTTAAAATGCCGCCCCGTATGCGTGCAAAGCCCAGGCGCGGAAGCTCTGCTGGCCCTCGAGGAAGGCGAGGAGGGAGGGGAGGCCCTGAACCTGAACCTCACCGCATATCCCCACTGTCCATGGTCGCGCCCTCTACGCCAACCTCTGAGGAATCTGGCCCGTCCCTCACCAGTTCTCTGCACTCAGCCCGCTTCAACTTCCAAAGCCAGCTTAACAGGCCAATCATCTCTGCCCTGGTCACCGTCATTTTTTCTGAAGAAGCAGATGATCCTGCCAGTTCGGGGGCTACCTCCTCAGAGCACTCTCCATCCAGGACTGCCAGTTCATCCCAGAGCCGCTTGGTGGAGGCGCAATTGGAAGTCTCTGCAGAGGCGCAGGAAAAGGAAGACCCGGAAAAGAGCCAACCCCAGCAAAGAGCTCCCCAGGGGCAGAATACCGACCCTCAGCCAATGACGGATCCCATGCTTGACAGTGAGCCGGCGCGCTTCACTGGAAATATTTTACATCTTGTTCTACCGCCTGGTAGAACTGCGACGGATGTGGAGGATAATGTCATGGTTGAATGGGTTAATCTTTTGAGCGCCCCGGACGAGGTTGGTAAACATGACAATGCAGAATCCAAGTAAGTTTTTTAATCCTTTCTTGAAGACTCAGGGATGGTTTTCAGTTTTGTCGATCCGTGACTGCACGGCTAAAGATCAAGCAGCCTCTCCAGATTGTCGCCTTCCAAATGCTGCACCTTCTTTTGGACCTCTAATTTTGTTTACCAACTACAATTCTCAGTTTCATGTTGTTCAATTTTGACAGACAGAGGTCTAAGCAATTTTATGTAGACTCTGATCCACAATGTAAACATCTTCTGCAAAGCTTTTTTGAGAGAGGTAGAGCTACAGCTCCCTCAGAGGTGTATCCTCTTGTACATATTTTTTCTTTCTTTTTAATATAATTAGCATAGTCTTTACCGAGAAAAAAAAAGATGCCAAATTGAATTAAACAAATCTAATCAAATGCAATTAAAAAGTAAATTTGAGCTTTCTATTGATTCATATGATGATTTTAATTGGCCAAGGATATTATTTATGAACGAATCTGCACTTAGAAGAGGCTTGGGCAAATGAAAATGAAGAAAATAAAACTCATAAAATTGATTTTCTTGAAAAATTCGAAGCTCGATCTTCCCCCTATTTTTAGACATAATAAATGACCAAATCTGTTAGTGAAACCTTAGAAATGTTCTCTTTGATTTTATCTTTCCAATGAGCTGTCCTGGGCCTCATTTGCCCAAGTAAAACTCAATCTATGAGCCTCCAAAGTTGATGAATCAAATATGGAAATTTTGTTGCTAGGCTAGAAAATCAAAATTTTAATTAAAAGATCTAATCTTAAATTAGACTCTAATTATTTGATAATTAATTCTAATTTAATTGTTAATCATAAACTAAACTAATTAATTAATAAACTGTTTATTATTATTTTTTTGCTAAAGCAAGAGACTATCCTTCTATTTCATTATCCAGAAAATAAAGTTACAACATTTACAAAAAGCATTTACGCGTCAAGGACATAGGAAAACTGGTCATTCTGATTTGGAATGACCTTCTCCTTAGCAAGAACAAAGCTAACCTTACAAATAAATCCCAAGGTTAGATAAAATGAAGTTTGACCGAAAATATAACACCGAAAACTCCTATTACAAGGTTTCGAAAGGTGTGAAAGTACTGTAGGCCCCACAAAGCTGCACACCCAAACCTGACCGTTGATTCCTACAACGAAATCGGACAACACTAAACAATATCGCAATGCTTAGCTGATCGAAAGATAAGGCGCGATGGACGGTGGTATTTCTGACCACCGCTTGCCATGCGTCAGGAGCCCAGTGGAATTGCTCACACAATCCCGATACCATTTACCACTCCGAAGCCCAGCGATCACCCGGAAACCACTATGTGTCTAGTTTTTTCCTCCGTAAGCGAAATGTAAGAAAATAGCTTCTGTCTGAAAGAACCAACCATCCTGCTCGTGAGAGTTCACCTCAGAACGGGTTTCCGAGACTATCGCAGACTGAGAAAAGGACTCAGTGCAACGAAACAAAGAAGTAAGGAGAAGGACAACTCACACCCTGGTGTAGAGCGACCGGTTTGAGCTTGCCCTTCATCCAGGAAACAACTGAAGTACTGAGAATGAATGTGCTTAGAAACCTTCATTCCATACAATTTACTTTGGCACAGTAATTGAAAATCTCTTTGTCCTCTACCGCTTGTTCATTGCAGAGAGCTTTAAGTCTGCTTTGAGGTGTCTCCTGCCACTTCAACTCAGTTCTGCACTCTGAATTTATCACACCTTGATTGGCTAGAGTATCCGCTAACTTCTTGGCTTTTCTTCCAACATGGTTAAAATGAACAGTTCGAAGACTCAGAAGATGATTTGGAATTCTCTGATACACCTGAATTAGCCTCCAGTGTTTCCAGACTTCTCTGGCGCTGTTCCACAACTGATTCTCTTGACCGCATTGATAGATATCTCTGAATTTGCTTCAACAATGACATTGGAGCTATGTCTCAGTTTCAGAAGCTCTAAACAATGTTCCAAAGCCATTAATTCAGCCATATTGTTGGTGGCTAACCCTAAATGGCAGTGGAAAACAAAAATATGATGTTTCCTTCTTCATCTCTTAAAACACCTCCATAACCTGCTTTTCCAGGGTTGCCTATTGAAGCACAGTCAATATTGCATTTTAAATAACCTTTCAGTGGAGGATGCCAGAAATTCTTCTCCGTATCCATATCTTTTTCCTTTCTGCACTGTTCATGGGGAATGAGCTCATGCAAACCCAGTTGCATGAGAGTTTTCAACTCATATTTAGTAGGAGGATTCTTGGGATAATTGCAAACAGTGGTGCTAACTGTCTCCTTAATTTGCTTCAGGATCAGGTCCAACAGGTGAAGAGGGATAGTTTGTTCACCCTTGAAAATTCTTTTATTCCTTTCTTTCCAAACATTTCAGATAATGAAGCTTGGCCTGAAGGCCCAGGCCAAATTAAGGAGCTCATTTTCTGAAAAGTTCCTTCTCCACTTGTTTAGGGTGTTAATAATACTTTATTTATCTTTGTCTATTGGAAAATTGTGACAAAGGAATCCCACAACTAGGTGGTGAATGTGTAGCCACTGAGAATGTTTTCCATTGTTTCCTCTTGGGCTTCACATAGTTGACATCTAGAGGGCCCAATAACTCCCCTTTTTTCTAATATTTTCCCAAGTTAATATTTTCTTGTGATGGACTAACGACATAAATAGCTTGATCTTAATCCACCCTTGATGGCTCCAAAGTTGTTGCCAGGATTTGTCCGGAACGCAGGAATCAAGGTTTAGGATAATCCTCTTTGCTTCCCTAAGATTAAAGGTGCCTTCTTTATTGAGGCCCCATCTTAACTGATCCTATCCCTCTGATACCAAGATTTTCCTTTGTTTTAAAATACCCATAAGTGCCTCTATTTTTGTTTTTATAGGACTCTCATCTCTACACTCTATGATTCTCCAGTTTCTCCATTTTCCAGTTTCGTGAGGAAGATTCCAGAAATCTTTAACTTTGATTAATCCTTGGGAGTCAGTTTCTTGCTTGAGGCTCATAAAATCCTCTTTTAACAACATTGGTTCTTGTTTCCATTTATCTTCCTAGAAGAGAGCTAGATCTCCTTCTCTAATCTCCCAGAAACTGTTGTTTTGAACTAGGCTTCTATTTTCCTAGGCTTTATTCTAGATGTAGGAGCCTTTTATGTTCCCCAACATTCTTATAAGATCTTTTTTTTGCCAGGAGCTTGCATATTTTTCCTTCCAGGTCATGGCCCATTGAGCTTTAGGTTCTTTAACCCATCTCCACTAGAGCTTGGCTCCTAATACTTTACTTAGAATCTCCTGATCATTTAAGCCTAGGCCCCCATGACTCTTGGGTTTGCAGATCTTTTCCCAAGAAACCAGAGCCCATTTCTTCATTGTTTCCTCTTTTCCCCATAGGAAATCCCTCTGGATATTGCTGAATTGTTGTAACACTCCTTTGGGGGCTGGGAGGGCTAATAAAAAGAACACAGTGATAGATTGCAGAACGGCCTTGACCAGAATCAACCTTCCAGCAAGGTTCAACGATCTGATAGTCCATTTTTTAACTTTGTCTTGCATCTTGTTGAGCACCGGTTCCCAAATACTTTTGTGCAGTGGTCTAGCTGTGAGGGTAATTCCCAAATATTTTGAAGGTAGGGAATCCCTTTGGAAGCCCAGAATTTTGGAGATATTTCTCTGAATGGAAATGTTAGTATTAAAGAAAAATATTTTAGATTTGGAGAGATTGACTTCCATACCTGACGCCAGGGCAAAGTCAATTAGGATTTTTTTGTAAGCCAAGGCTTTTTTGACTGTAGGAATTCCTTGCAGCATAGTGTCATCCACAAATTGTTGGTGAGTCATTGTCTAACCATTCTCCGTTAACTGAAGGCCCTTAATTATTCCCATAGCTTTGGCCTGTTTAATGGACCTGCCCAGTCCTTCCATCATGATGATGAAGAGAAAGGGAGAGAAAGGGTCTCCCTGCCTTAGACCTCTAGAAGGAGTGAAGATTCCTGAGGGCAAACCATTCACTAAAATCGAAAAGCTGGAAGAAGTAACTAGAGCCATAACCCATCTGTTCCAGTTGTGATCAAACCCAAAAGCAGAAAGGACCTTCTTGACATAGATCCAGTTCACCTTGTCATACACTTTGGCAATGTCTAATTGCATGATCATACCTGCCTGTTTCTTGCTAGTTAGCATGTGAACTACTTCATGAACTTGAATAATGTTGTTTAGGATCTGTCTGCCTTCCACATAACCAGATTGTTCCCCTGAAATTAAAGAAGGAAGTATAGGTTTGAGTCTACAAGCCAGCACCTTGGATATAATTTTATAAACCACATTGCATAAAGCAATGGGTATGAACTTATCAACAGTCAGGGCTGAATCCTGTTTGGGAAACAAGGAGATGAAAGAGGTGTTGAGGGCCTTCAGAATAGTCCTATTTCTTCTAGAGTCCTCCACCACATTCAGAATATCCTGTTTGACAATGTTCCAGCATGCCTTAAAAAAGTATACATTGAAACCTTAAATTGTTTATTAATTAATATTAATCTAACTAACTAATGAATTTTAATTAAATTAAATCAATTAAATTATTTATTAATTAATTAAATTAAAGTTAAAATTAAATTATAAATATAAAATCTTATTTTAATATTAAACTATAACTACTACTCCACTTTACTCATACGTATGAGTAATTTTGAAACTGAAACAAGACATAAGTTAATGCCTCCATTCCCCTTTCGTAATTGACAAATTGGGATAACGAATTTATTGAGGTTATTTAAAAATGTATCAATTGAGAACTCCTGATGCGATGGAGCGATCACATTATTAATTTTTATTTTAATATTAAACCATACTCTCCTTACCATTCCATACTTCACTCATTTGTATGAATGAGTTTGAAACCAAAATCGAATCATGAGACTTGGTTTAATATCTTATGCCTTTGATTTTTTTATATGATCGGGAAATTGGGAGGATGGGGTTGTTAAGGTTTTTAAAAATATTGCGATTAAAAACTCTGATGCGATTTTATGATCGTGTAATATATTTTTATTTTATATATATTATTTAATTTTTTGATTTTATTTTAATGAGGATAAGTTATGAAATTATGTAAAGCATATTTTGCTTATCTAAACTACAGTCACTTTGACATTTTGGGTTTTCGAGATTAGTAATCTATTTGAAAATAGAAAATTGGAATAAGTGACTAAAATCTCGATGTTACATGATTTGGTTGGGTTATGTATAAGTAAAAATGAAAAATGTTAATAATAACTAACTAGAGGTTAATATTTAAATAAATGAATTATTGAACTAATTTAATTACAAAAATGGAATATTGTACATTTTACGCATTTTCACCCAGGCGACATAAATGATTAGACTTCAAAGGGGCGCCATTTACAAACCAGTTGACCAAATGAGGTGAAACATGTATCAATGGAAAGCTTATAAAAAATTGATCTCAACGAAGCAATCAAAACAAGAATCTAAAGAAAATGAAAAATTAACAAAATCGTAGGATAATCAACTTAAGAAAAATCCTAAAAGGCATTTAGCTACAAATTTTATAGAAAGGGTCCCCATCGTTTGAAGTAAACAAGTCAATAATGGGGGGGTTATGTTTTACCACAATAATGGCGACACACGAGAGAAGAACCAATTATCTCTATTTGATATGAATGAAATTTTCCTAAAATTAAAGTAAAAATAATTAAAGAAGAGAAAATTATTTTTGGAATGTTTGACTAGGTTCATTAGTTTGAATAAAAGCAAGAATCATCTTACTATAATTTTTGTTAAAATTCCTCATAAATTAAAATATTTCAAAACTCTATATCAGTCCTTAATTAGTTGTAGAGATAAAGCAAGGGTCACTTTACAACTTGGCTTTTTAAAATATACTCTTTTGTCATAGGTAGAGCCACTGCTACCAGCAAACATCTATAGTCTCGACAGGGTTACCTTTTAATCATGAATGATTCAGAATCCCATCTATTTAAGAATTATTGACCTAGAGATAAATCCATTTATATATATTTATTTTCTTTGTATTTGTTTTATTTTTTATTTTTTTTAGTTCTTAAAAGTCATTGTCCTGGTTTGGTAGCCAGATAGTTGACAATGCCATTCACTGGTTATAATTGGACTGGACAAGATGGCTCGTGATGAGACCCCTTGTCTTATAATTTTTTGCAATCATAAGCCATTACCCTGGTTTGTTTAGCAGTGTTGGTAATGTCAGGCTATTTTTCCCCTATGATCATGGTAAGCAGGCTCATGATGATACCTCTTATCTTTTAAGTTTAAATATATTTTTGGATTAAACTCTAAAAAAATAAGACCTTTTGGGACAAGGGGAATCATTGACTCCTTAGAGTTAAGAATGACAATTTCATAGTTAAAGGTGCTTTGTTGTAAAGTGTCTTTACTTGGTTAAAAATAACTTTTCTTAACTGATAATAAAATTTTGAAAGATCTTAATAAAATATTGAAATCTCAAAATAATTACAATTTTGATGAAAAATAAATTTCTCAAATTTTATGATACTTTGTCAACTTCTCTTGTTTTGTAATTTCTTCCTTAAGTATGTCTACCTTTATAATAAGAAAAACAAACTTTATTAAGAGATTTTAAGAAAAAGCTAATAGTAGACTATTAACAATTTTTCCCTATGTATGTCGACCATTGTTAGGTAACAAGAAGGTCTTCCATATAAATCATGGCAGAGTCACCAAAATTAAAACTGAAAACAAAAGGAAAAGAATTCTTAAGCCAAAGTGACAAAAGAAATTAACAAACAAAAACAAAAATGAAAAAATCTAAAAGTGGAAAGGAAAATCCAAGTTTTGAAAGATAAACTCTAACAAGAATTTTTATACCAATGTCTCAACAAAATGAAGTAAAGGAAAATAATCATGTAACCATTCCTTCTTATTTTGAGATTCAGATAAATTATATCTTGCAGGATTGTAAGTGTTTTAGGCTTTAGATAGCAGTGATGATAAAATTTAGCCACAATGAAATTTTTTTGTTTGATGTCAGTCTTCTTGTTTCAAAGCATCATCTTAATCATTTTCTAATAAAAGGAATGCTTAAAGAAACAAACTAAAGGTTCAGAAACTTCCTAGTGTAGTTGTTTCAACGAAGATTATCGCTGCTTCTTGAAAGAAAACTAGGAGAAGAGTATAAGACTTCCAAAATATGATCTGGCGGAGGATTGAAATCTTTTATGAAGAGTTGCAAAACATATTTAAATATCAATGGAATTAAAAAAAAAAAACTGAAACTAAAGTAACGAAATGGAAATTAATGAAAGTGGGTACATGAATCTTACCATTGGATAATTGCATTTGATCTTACCTGAGAGGTATTAGTTTCTCCAACACTAGCTGACTTCTTCGTTTAGTTAACATTAAAAACATGAAGAAGTCAAACTAACCAAATTCCTATAAACCAAAATCATTATTTATTTTATTTAGACTAAATCAAGCAGTAAAATGTAAAAAAGGAATGCTTTGTGTTCAAAGGAATTAAAACAAATGTATCAGAAATGAGAATGAGAATATGCAGTGATGAATGTTCTCAAAATATTATAAGTTTCATATAAACTTCATGAATTTTATAAATTGTCCAAAACTAAGACCAAATCCAAGATAATGAAATTTAAATGTGAAGATAGAGAGGTTTTGAATTTCATATTAATTATGGAATTATATATTTAACACTAAAATATATGAGAAATCGGAATGATTTAAATATGCTGCAAATTTGTCATCAATTGCTTTAGTACTATAGTGGTTACCCAAAATTGCTTTAAAATATTCCATACAACCCAACGCCTTATCGGATGATTCACATTACATGATTCTTCACCATGCTTAAATTTTAATATGCAAAAGTTCACCTTTGTTGCTATGCCATATATCGATTAAATGTTAATGGCGTAGAGGCATGCATTGGAGTCTATTGCACCGGAAAATTGCAATGGAAAATTTGTGATATGAGAACATGTGATGAGAATATATGTGATGAGATGGAGTGATCAAAATATTGAATAATTTTTATATCGAGGATCGGGGAATAGTCATGTCATGCTTTGTACTTCATACATCGTACATCATACATCGCTCATCGTGAATTCATAATTGTGATATGAGCATAAATAAAAATGCGATGAAGCGATTGCGATATCGGTATATCAGAATATTGGAAAATAGTTATGTCAGAAATGTCGATATTATTTTACGATTGCGGCGATGCAACGGATGACGGGGCTTCTAGGTGGGACTGGCTTTAGACCTCAAAAGAAATCAGAAATTGGCAAACTTAAGTACATGATGTAATGTTTTTGATACACCGATATGCAATGAAAAATGGACCCAATAGATTTATTATGAAATTTAATATCATATCGGATCCGAGACATCAGTACCTTTAAAATTATGACTCTACCATTATTGTGATTGAATGGACGCGATATTTTTATGAACTTGATTTAAATTTCATATCGGGTCCAGAATTGTGTGAGCATCACAATATTGGTAAAGTCATTTTATCGAAGGATGATCGAAAAGGAACATTGGAGATGTATAGATTTTGTAGTATCAATGACATGAAATGTTTCACTATGAATCTTCTGTACTGTTTTAAATGTCTATTGGGTTTTCTAATGAATGAAAGAAAAGTTAAAGAATGCTCAAATTCTAATGAATCAAATAAAATTTCCCTGAACTTCTTGCAAATTTGAAATGGTTTTGCTGCTTACTTCAAGTTCCGAAAATAAATGGAAACCTGCAAATGAAACATAACAAGAATAAGAAATAAACTAAGGAAAATAGAAACAAAATGAAATTGAACTTGTAAATGCATACGTGGAAGGAAATTGTCTGTAAATTTTACCCCATGAATCTTCAAATTCTTCCTTGGATTTATCAAAATTATGACTTTGTTCATAATCATCTCATTATTTATTCTAAATCAGAGTGTGCAATCATCTTAAATAAAATCTGTTTATTCATATTCAGGAAATTTGAAATTCATAAAATTCACCATAAATAAATATGAAAATATGCTTCCCTTTGAATTGCAACAACAATTTATTACCTCTGCTCATTCCGAATTAACTTGAGAAAAATTTGTATTGTTATGGTGACTGTTCAACAATGCCTTTAGTAAATAAATATGATGCGTATTGCAGCATCAGATAATAAAATAAAGATCAGAATGGAATAAAGCCACTCATTATGAAAGAATATAATTACAGATTCAAATGTGTGCACATAATAGCATGGATACCCTTAAGGTCATTTTAACTAGTTTCGAGGAAAATAACATAAGCTTCATGTGATTATAGCGAAAAATTAGAATGATTAATATAATCAAATCGGTATTAAGCTTAATGAGCTCAGACAATTATATTTTTCATGGGGTAATGATGTCAAGAAGCTTTGTATCATCAAAACCTTCAATATATAAATTTCAAAAGAAAAACTCAGAAGAAAATCTCAAAATGAAGAAAAGTGGCTTTGAGGTGATCGGTGCCAAGTGCAAATTCAATTGAATTTAGTCAAGGCATTATTCAAAATAGGTAGAGTAGAGGTATTGATACAATAGATTTTGATTTAAAAATAGGAAGCAAGAATTAAAAAGTTTCCGATGAGAAGAAAATGTTTCACTGAACATGTATTAGAAGGGCTGATTGCTTTGATTTATTTATATTTGCAGAATTGTTAAGAATGAATTAACTACATAAAACAAACTAACTAAATTATTTCTACTGCTATTCTAACCATATACATGAAAATGACTAGGTATAGTCATATTTCTAGTGTAACCATTCTCTTATTTTAATTTCTGCATATATATACAATTCAAATGTTAGTAATAAAAATACAAATCTAATTAAAGTAAGAAAGCTAAGTATGAAATCAGAATGTACAGTGATTGTTAGCAACTTATTTACAATCACCTTATTTTGAAATGTCCTTTCCAACTACACTCCAATTGGATCATAAAAATCTGGATGGGTTTCCATTAAGGATTGGGAAATGTTCAAAAGAGGAGATGATAGGCCAGATTGTAGATTTGAGCTTTTAAATTCAAAGGCCTGCAAAAATTGTTAGTGTTATGTGTAAGTGTTAAACTATTAACAACCTTCCATGAAGGAAAAAGTTCGAAATATTTTTCAAATGAGTTAATGAAAAATGGATGGAAATCTGTTAAATATAATGGAAGATTATTAATTGAATTGGATTGCTGGCAAGATTGTTAAAATACATTCTTTTGTTGACATTGCCTTTGAGAAGATAGAAGCTTTTGATAAAACATTAGCATTGATTGAAATTGAAATATTAATAGCTTGATGTTCATGATTATAATATGAAACTTCAATTTCCCAATAGGGCAATGCATCAATTGAGTGTTTGATAGTAAAGTGCTCAATATGCCAGTGCAAAGTGTGAAAAATTTGAAAAATAAAATCAGAAAATAAATCTAAATTTAAACAAAATAAGTGTGAAAGAAAAAATAAAATGAAATCACTATTGGTACAATTAATGTTACAACACAATTGGGATTGTTTTGAAATATTTTTTTTTTTTGCAAGGATTGGCCAGAATAATAGAATTTGAGTAATTGCCAATTCCAACTTGTGAATTAGAAAGAGAATTATGATTATAAGTAGGAATTATAACTTGATCATGATATGGATCATAAATTGGAATGTTTTCCCAAATGGTGAAATCATGAAGATGATTTGTTGCGCTAGAATGAAGATTGGTTGGAATAATTACCAATTTGAAACGTTCCTCATTTTCAGATGTTATTTGAATTTTCTTATGAGGATTCTCTTGAGAAGAATAAAAATCAGCATTCTCAATGTCAGAGTAATTATCATAAACGATTTCACAATATTCTCTCTATCTCATCCAATATATCAAAACAAGGAGGAACAAGAATTTCATGTTCATTAATGGCAAAAGAATGATCAATTATTGTTTCTTTATCTTGATAAAAATTAATTGGTATTTCATTTAGATCAACCTCTTTATTTTCTGAAATATCATTAATACCAAGAGGGGAAAAATCACCATCATTAAAAATATCAGGATAAAGGGAAAACTGTGAATCTGAAATAATGCAATTAAAAATGTCTCTATTTGAGAACTCTTGTACATTATGCTCATTGTAAATTTTAGATTGTAGATCATTCCTTTGTCTACTCGCGCTTTCTTGAAGAATTGTGCTTTGGTTCTCTGAATTTGGCATTTGCTCATCATGAAAAAATTTAGAAATTTGTAAAGCAGTTTGTGTGTTATTATTTACTTTGATTGCTGCTTGTACTTGATGATTTGTGATCTTATTTTCTAAATTCACCACAGAGTAGCTTTGAGATTTCAAGGCGGCTCTTTCTCCAAAACTGTTGTTGTTGTCTTCTTGCATTTGGTTAGAAATATTTTCTAAGCTTTGTGAGACCTCTTCATCATAATTTATTTGCACATCCATATTGGAATTCTCATTTATGTTGGAAGGGGATGGAACAAAGCTTAAACTAATTTCCTATGGATTGGAAATGGGAGGAAGAGAACAAATATATTCAAACCAATCTAGTGATTCTTCTTCCGTAGGTTAATCTTCGACTTTAAACCTTAAACAATTTAAATGAAATCGAATATTAAAATCTCTAACAGACTCATTTTCAAATCTTCGTAGATATTTCATTTCATAACATACCTGTTCATAATCATAGCCGTTTAATTTACAAATGAAAATTGTAACAAATTGATCCCAGATGTGCATTGAGGAAACTGGAAGAGTTCTACACCAGTTTCTGGCTTTTGCCGAGAATGTGAGAGTAAAAATTCTGCACAAAATGCCTTCATCAATTCCTTGAAAATCATAATTTGAAACTTTTTGAATAAATTGAAAGACATGATTAAAAGCAGAAGAATTCCTCTTACTGTTAAACTTTACCTGAGACAAGAGGTTTTACCACTTCGGGTGGAGTATTGGAAGATGCACGTCCATGGACACAACTCCAAATTGGAAGTTTAAGAGGAGCCGTCGTGATTAAATAAAATGTTAAAATTGAAAAGACTCCAATAGACAACAAGTCTCAGGCCCTCCTTCTAGCGCCAAAAAATGTTGAGGGCCAAAAATGTCTGCCTCAACATTGAGGGATAACCACCTGTTCCGTACCTTAAAGCAACTCCTTTTCTATTTGGAGTAGTGGCTTTGTCTGGTTTAACTAGGTCCAGTTACCTTTTCCCTATTGCTATTGGTTTACAATAATATCTTTAACTACCAATAGACAGGGATATCAGATCATTTCTTCTCGCTGATCGAGCAGGAGAATTACCCTTAAGCTGATTTGGGTTCAACCAAGCCACAACTAAAATTTTGCCTCTTTGAGAAGAAGACTTAAAAGAATGTAGAACTTAATATAAATGCAAACTTATTCTATAATGCAAGCAAAAGAAACTAATCCTAATCTTATCTCAATTAGGCAGATATAGATCTAACCCAACCGAGAGTAAGATATTTAAAGTATTGGGATTTAAATATGTCTTGTTTATAATGAATATCAAGTTAATGAAGTAGTTCAATTAACTAAAATTATGGATACAAAAACACCTCCTATTGAGACCTCTTAACTGAAATAATCAATCAACAACACTCAGAAAGAAATTCACAAAAATGATATTGATTGTCAAATCAGTAAATCCAATAATTAAATAATAATATGCAGAAATAGTTCGCAAAACATCACTATTTAATTAATTAGTTTTATAAGACAAATTTCTGAGTAAATAGTTACTCAAAAATCAAAATTTAATCCATAAGAGCAAAGATACATAATAACAATATTGAGACAAATTACTCATATCAACATAAGTGTACAAACATGAATAAAATGACACATTCTTATTATCATAAAAATGAAACTGATATTTGAAACAGTAGTATTAGAAATACCAATTTATTGCACCCATTTCTCTGACCTTGGTCTCCAACAGTCATTTACATTGCTTGAACTTCTGCTTTCAAAACTAGAGCTTCAATAGTGTAAACTCTGCCCATCATACCTAATTCAAGATACAAAGGAAAAATCCTCAATAATCCCTAGATCTGAGATTTTCTCTCCTCCCTCCTACAACTCTAAATTCCTATTGTAGAAATTCTTTTAGAAGCCCAAAATTGTAGAGGAGAGCAACTCCCTATTACATTTTACAATCTGTCATTTATAATATTTTCAAAGGTATTTCTGAGAGGAAAATTTGTTGAAGAAAAATCTGCCCAATCTAATTTTATATGCTCAAAATTCCAATATTTAATTGCTGGAGCATTCTCATTGATTGAGATCTTTTTCTCCATATCTCTTCTACTGTTTTCCTACAAAAAGAAATCAAAATAAATTAAGATGCAACAACAAAATCAAGATGCCAAATCTGGAATTAAACAAATCTAATCAAATGCAATTAAAAGGGAAAACTGAGCTTTCTATTGATGCATATGATGATTTTAATTAGCCAAGGATATTATTGATGAATGAATCTACACTTAAAAGAGGCATGGGAAAATGAAAATGAAGAAAATAAAACTCAGAAAATTGATTTTGTTGAAAAATTCGAAGCTTGATCTTCTACCTATTTTATATCTAATAAATGACCAAATCTATTAGTGAAACCTCCTTAGAAATGTTCTCCTTGATTTTATATTTCCAATGAGCCGTCGTGGACTTCATTTGGCCAAGTAAAACTCAATCTATGAGCCTCCAAAGTTGATGAGTCAAATCTGGCGCAATTTTGGAAATTCTGTTGTTGGCCTAGAAAATCAGAATTTTAATTAAAAGATCTAATCCTAAATTAAACTATAATTATT
>APFE030426055.1:324919-345525 GCA_000404065.3 Pinus taeda
ATTTTAATGTTAAACTATAACTGCTACTCCACTTTACTCATACATATGAGCAATTTTGAAACTCAAACAAGACAAAAGTTAGTGCCTCCATGCCCTTTTTGCAATCAACAAATTGGGATAATGAGTTTATTGGGGTTCTTTAAAAATGTATCAATTGAGAACTCCCGCTGCGATGGAGCGATCACATTATTAATTTTTATTTTAATATTAAACCATACTCTCCTTAGCATTCCATACTTCACTCATTTGTATGAATGAGTTTGAAACCAAAATCAAATCACGAGACTTGGTTTAATATCTTATGCCTTTGAATTTTTTTATATGATCAGGAGATCGGGAGGATAGGGTTGTCAAGGTTTTAAAAAATACTGCGATTAAAAACTTCGATGCGATCTTCTTATCATGTAATATATTTTTATTTTATATATATTATTTTATTTTTTTATTTTATTTTAATGAGGTTAAGTTATGAAATTATCTAAAGCGTATTTTTCTTATCTAAATTACAACTACTTTGACATTTTGGGTTTTTGAGATTAGTAATTTATTTGAAAATAGCAAATTGAAATAAATCACTGAAATCTCGATGCTACATGATTTGGCTAAGTTATATATAAGTAAAAATGAAAAATGTTAGTGATAACTAACTAGGGGTTAATATTTAAAATAAATGCATTATTGAACTAATTTAATTACAAAAATGGAATCTTGTACATTTTACGCATTTTCACCTAGGCGACATAAATGATTAGACTTCAAAGGAGTGCCATTTACAAACAAGTTGACCAAATGAGGCGAAACAAGTATCAATGGAAAGATTATAAAAAATTGATCTCAACGAAGCAATCAAAACAAGAATCTAAAGAAAACGAAAAATTAACAAAATCGTAGGATAGTTAACTTAATAAAAATCCTAAAAGGCGTTTAGCTACAAATTTTATAGAAAGGGTCCCCATCATTTCAATTAAACA
Organism: Pinus taeda; assembly: GCA_000404065.3. NCBI lineage: Eukaryota > Viridiplantae > Streptophyta > Pinopsida > Pinales > Pinaceae > Pinus > Pinus taeda. The sequence goes on from APFE030426055.1 coordinate 325,891, forward strand.
AGTCAATAATGGGGGGATTGTGTTTTACCACAACAGGTCGCCACTATGTTATTGTTCTGTGATTTTGAATATTGGTAAGACAAAGTCACAAAAGATACATCAAACCACTTAGGAGCCTAGGATCTAGCCCTCCTAGAATCAGAGAGGGCTCTCTCTGTATTTTAAGATTTAACTTTATTTTCAGTGTTCTAATGTATTAGGCTAGATATAAAAATGAAGGAAATTTATTATTTAATTTCTTAGTTGTTTGTTTGTTGGGTTGGAGAAGATCATATTTGAATCCTTTCCATTGGGCTACGGAGTCAAAGGCTGGGTGGTAACATCAATTTTCCAGAGAATTTGCAAGGCAAGCTAACTGTCTTTAATGGATCTAAGAGTAGAATGAGAAATGAGATGTCAGAAAAGTGATATCAGTGGTGATTAAAAAGAAGTTAAGTAATTCTTAATCATACATCAGAGGAAAACATTTAGATTGCAAACACATATAGAAATAAGGTGCTCCAACAACATATCTTAAACTAGAATGTATTATTTACAATTAGACTTAATGATGCATAATTGAATAAAATAGAGATACATTCAACACAGAAAGGAAGACATCATTAGGTTAAAAAAGATCAAGTATCTTGCAAATGGTCCCTTTTATTAATGCTCCAGCTCGAAATTACAATGCTCCAAATAGAAAAGATCATTCAAATGACTTACAATGATTGCCTTATACACTTGGAAATATGTTATTAATTACAACAAAAGAAAATTGACTAGTGTAACCATGAAGTGGTCATGCTGAGAAAACTAGGACACTTGGTCCTCTTTTTTAGGGATGTTGTTGCTTGAGACATTAATTTAACTGTAGTGGTTCTGCTGACATGGCTGGTGCTAACTCAGATCTACGCTATCACTTCAATCATCCTTGTCCTGCTCTTCTTAATAGTCACACAAGTCACTCCATGTTTGTTCATCTGGAATCTTGATCTTAATTAACCTTTTGTATATTTCATCAGCTTCAGTGTATTTTGAAAAAGTTGGTTTGACTACAAAAACATGCGTTAGTTCATGTTCAATGTACATCTGATTGCTGATAGCTTCTAGCAATGCCTTTCCAGTTATGTTTCCTTTGATATTGGAAAGATTTGTTGCATCTATGGCTATGCCTTGGAGTTTCTTGACATAGTCCTCTCTAGTCATGAGTTTGTCATTGATAACAAATAGAGAGGGGAGACATTTATGATTTAAAGGTTGAATTCTATTGAAGAACCTATTCACTATTAGCTCCAAATTTTGAAAATTTTCTTGTAGTTGTACATTCAAGCTCTTCTTAGTCAGCACCTTCTTCACCTGAAGTATAGTCTCTGTCCTGTCTGCTACTCTTAGTTCTTCCAGCTCATACTTGTTTCTTGAATTGAGAAATATGATTAATTTGTGGGTTGTTTCTGGCATGTCTCCCAACTCTAGATTTGTAGCTAAAATAGCTTCTTTGGCCTTCTCAACTAACTCCTTTTGTTCAAAGATAATTTGTATGCTAGGCCAAATTCGTTCATACCCTTGATGATGTTATTCCAAATAATTTCCTTAACTCTTCCTAGAGTGTTCCCAATAGATTATTCTTTCTTTGATTTATGCAGCTTTTCAATCAAGGTCTTTTCCCTTTGCATCTCCACCAAATGATTACTTTCTTCCCTTTTGATTTGATCTTGTAGCACATTAACTCGAGTTTCTAGCCTCTTAATCTCCTCAGTATGAAGATTCATGCTTTCCATGGATCTGGTCAGTTGTTCTGTACTACTTCCTGCCCCTGTGGTAGCAGTTGTTGGAGTGTCTATGGGAAGAGATGTTAGAGTAAGGGCCTCCATTATTGTGTTGGCCATCTGTGCTGCCTTTTCCATCTCTTGTACTATTTTCTCCATTTCTGCTTCCATTTTTTTGATTTGGAGAGACTAGTATATTATTAACTTCACCATCTCAACCTTTTGGCTCTCTGTTTATTCTATCTCCTTGGTGAAGGGATCATGTGTTGCAGGGATCTTGAGCTTCTTCTTTAAAGCTACTATATCTAAGTACTTTTTCTTGATTACTTCTTCTGCTTATTTTACATCTGAAGGATCATACCCAATTCTCACTACTAAGTCTTTCAAAGACTTAATTCTGTTGTCCTTTGACTGTCATGAAATCCTTTTCATATTTAACCGTGATTGAGCATTTGACAAAGCTACCTGCATTTTAAACAAGTTCATAGAAGTGCTAGTTCGAGTAGATGAAATCATCTCACCTATTTGCTTGTGCATTTCCAGTTGGTCAATTGGATGCACACTCCTGGCATCAAACTCAAAAGAATTTTGCTTGTAATCTACTAGAGTTTTGGGCTCTGCTGTCTTTGCTTCCAAAAATGCCATGTGCATCTTTCCCTTTTCTAAATCAAAGGTTGAGAGAAGTCTACCTTGAGAAATGGCACTCTGTTTCCAAAATTGAGCATAATTGCTCTTTTTCAATATCTCATTCCTTATTTTAATTTACCTGAAGGTATTAAAGACTATCTACTCCTTTTCTCCAGTCACTTTTGTAGATGATGAAACTTGAAGAGACTACTACCTTTGTGAAATCAGAGTGGAAGGAAAAGGTTGCCCTCTAGTTGGGGATGAGTCTGGAATATCAATGAGATTGACGATTGTTTTCTGCGATGATTCCTTGTCTATGTCCATGTGTTTTTTGGGCTTTTTCCTATATTTTAGTCTAGATTTTTTCATAGAGGTATCAGTCCCTGGTGACTGATCTTCTTTAGGCCTTTTCCCCGTTATTCCATGTTCTTGTTCTTTTCCCTTTTTTGTTCTGTCTTCAGTAGTCTACCTTTCCTACTGTCTTGGAGTATGTGCACTGGAATATGAAATCACTTGTTCTTCAGCCTCTTGCAATGTGTTAGGCATCCACTCAATCTGGTTCATATATTTTTCAGTTTTAGGCCTTTGAGTGTGAATGTAGGTTGTTGACTTATTCTCCACCCTTTTATTGGAGATGATGCCCCATGTGTCATAGGACCATGTAAAACCGTGGGTGAATTTCATTTTCTTCAATCTCTTATCTACCTCCTCCCCTGCTTCTCTGATGTTACAAATGAAAGGACCAATCTGGGATTTGATCCTAAATTTTATCTTTTTCTTGGTTGCTACAAAATGCACTTCATCTACATTGATCATTTGTTTGATGTATTCAAGTGCAAAGATCCTCATGGGGAGGAACTTCGACAACTTATAAGGGGCCAACTCACAACCATATACTCTTAATTCAGTGTAATTTTGGTACAAGTACCAATCACCTATTCTTTCTTGGCCTGTCAACTGCATAATCCTTCTAATTTCTTCATGAATCCTAGGTTCTGCAGTCCCACTAAGGAGGCTCATTGCTGGGTGAACAAACATTTCTACAAATATCTTGTAGCTGAAGTCCTTTTGGTCTTTCATCACTAATGTTGTCCAGAAAATCATAGATTGGGGTTCACCTTCTTCATTCATCTTGCTCATTGTAAACTGGAACCTGTATGTCTGATAATAAACAAAGATATACACCAAAACTGAGAAGTATTGAAACACTTCCTCTGTGAAGAAATTGACAAACTGCTTATGAATGGCATCTGCTAAAAATTGGGTGAAATTGAAGAGGACAAAGGGTCTGGATTCTGTTGACAAAATAGACATGAAAGCTATGATAGCTTCATCAAGCCATTGATCTGAATAATAGCCAAGTAAATAAGAAAGAACATTGACAATGTGTCTGGTTCTGCCAGGGAAAACAAAGGAAGAATAAGGAGGATTCTTTTCTGGCAGAGGTGGTTTCTTAGTCATGAAGAGTTCTAAGGTTTTGGATCTCTTAGAAAAAACCAGTTTCTGATACATTTCGGTGAGAATCTCATGGGAAAAGGGAGTACTTCCTTCAATAACAAGAGCCTACATCATTTGCATAATAGACTCGACATAAATGGTAAACAATATATGTCTTGTTGGGGCTATCACTACCTTTTTCTGTGGATTGTAGCATGAGTGGAATTTCTTGATCAATTCTGGGCAACTGTGTGTTTTAGGAAAAATATAAAAAGGTAAATTAGTGTCCCAGAGGCCTATGTCATCCATCTCCTCCTCATATTTATCCTCCCACCAGCAATATATGTCGAATAAATCGAACTCTAAGAGTGTTTCATGTATCTTAAAATCCCTGTCTGCAAGTGGTATGTGATCCAAATCCAATGGTGGGTGCACCATTGGATTAAATACCTCTTGTTCTTTCTTCTTGGGTGCCATGACTATTTTCTGAGAAAAACCTCTGAAGACTGACCTGTGTTGAATTTGTAATAGAAGGGGATAAGAAGAAATGGGAATTCAAAGAGGGAGAAAGAAAGGGAATAAACCAGAAGTGGGATTCGAGAAAGGGAATATGTGATTACTGCAAAAAAATAAATCCTTTTGCAACTGTACTGTTGTTAGATTGTGCTTACTTTGCTCTCTATGTATGCCTAATATTTTATAATTTCACCTGGTAGCTAGTTAAAATTTGAAACTGGCATGAAATGGTGCTTTAATAAATTTGGAGTGTTCCCATTGGATTGGTCTAACTTGGAGCGGGTTTGTTGTCTAACTATCCAGCCAACTGAATGCACAACAGCGGGAATAGAGGTGATAGAAGGATGGGATGGGATGGTGTCGTGAGGTGGTGGGAGCGATAAATGGTCACAACGACATAGTGGTTTAATTAACAACATAAACCTTTTTTCGAGGGGCCTTGGGAGTGGTATGCGGTATGAGGTGGGGAGGGGTGCGAAATTGTGAGAGTGTGACATGTCAATGGTTTGAAACCACTGATTTTGAACCCCCACCCCCAGATTAACTTTCAGAGGGTGGTGGGGGGGCCGGAAAAGCACACGGGCTGTCAGATCATATGAAGTGAGCGAATATCAAAAGAAAGGTGAGTGGTGGGTAGTGAGGGATGTGACAGGCGAGTGAGTGGTGGGGCAAGGAAATAAATAAGGGGGCGGGATATATTGATATAGGATATAAAATAATGTTAGGGAAAATGATATAAGACCATTTTCTCCTTTTTGATTTCTATTCCCGAGATTAGGAAAAAACATTGAGGTATATTATCAAGCCTTAAAGAGCTTATCATGTCCTTTTCCTTTTGAAATTTTTCTCAATCTACCTACCCATATTTTCTAATCTAGCATTTTTTCTTTTTTCATTTTCACAGTGCATTTAGGCTTGTAGACCCTTTCTCTTTTCTTTCATTTCTAACCTACTCTATCAGTTATTTCTCCCATTGGTCCAGATTAAACAGTTGAACCAATTTTATTTCTACCTAGCTACTGATTTGCCAAGATTAAACTGTTTGGTAGATATTTATTCTCTACCCTATCAACAAAAATTGAAATTTGTTCAATCATGCTTAGACTGTATGATTCGAACAACATTTGGTTTTTTTTTTTTTTTTTTTTTTTTTTTTTTTTTTTTTTATATATACCCTGTTTTCATTTTTTTTTTTGTGAAATCAATTGAATATTGAAATCTATGAACAATTTGAAATCTGCAAATTGTGAAATACTCAATCACCTTGAGATCCTATAAAATATAGGACCCTAACAGTGTCTCGGTCAACTTCCTAGATAATGAGCTGAAGTTGACAGGAAGCGACCATGTCGAAGGAGGGCCATGATGTATCCCACATCATCGACTCGAGACAAAGGGATGCGAATGATTTTAGTTGATACAGAGAGTCAGCAGTAAGTGTAACTGCATAAGGAATAACTCTTGAACATATCGGCGACATGATTCCGGAGTTTGGCAACTATTGGATCCATAGGATCAGTGGTCATCATGATGTGGCGGAGATCAAATGGAAGGAAAAAATGAACAGCCCAACCCAGGAAGGTCAATCATGAAAAGGAGGATATCCCAACCCGACACGAAGCAGAAAGTGTCATGTTCAAGAGTGATCTACCGACACGACTAATAGAATTTCCACTTTCCCCCCACCATTTCTGGTAGGTACCCCAATTATTTTTTATCACAAGCTTGAAGGGGATAGCATGTGCTTGCACTGTAAGTTCATCGTTCGGATGAATCTGACCTAGTAAGTTTAATGAGCCATAGGAAGGATAAGCTCATGATCATCATGGCGACGGATCCAATATCATTTAATGGTTTAACGAGTCCAAAAAAGGTGTAACTCTGCATCTTTTTCATGTTTAGAGAGTTTAAAAAAGGCATGAAAAAGGAAACTCCACATGGTCCCTTTTCATAAATTTGTGTCTCTCGAGCCCGAAAAGGTAGAAAACTATACTTGAGAGAACCGCTTGACCATTTCATTCAAGGAGTAAATTTTTCATAAATGGTTCATCCCAGCGTGAAAAAGGGGTAAACGTATACTGGGTGAACAAAGTTTTGTAGCCTTTAACAAGTTCAAAATGACAAGAGCTTGGAAATCATTTCGTTTTTAAAGAGTCGGAAAAGAGCTTAAAAGCAGACCCCCCATTTTATTCTCTTTTACGATTCAAAAAGGGAAAAATACTTGGCGATCTTTTCATTTGAGTTTTACGAGTTGAGAAAAGAGTTGAAACATGACTCTAGTACCATCATCGACAATCTGTCACCTATCGCTGCACAAAAAGGTAAATGCATTATCCAGTTCTAAGGCAAAATTGGTAAAAAATACTTTAAAACCCTAATAGTTCATGAAAAAATGAATAAAAGGAAGAAAAAGTAATTGTTTTTTACCATTTACCATTTTACCTTTATGTAAAGAGCTTTTTACCCACTTGTGCCCTAATTTTTCTGGAGCAGATTGTAGGAGATCCAGGAGGTCATTCGCCGAGCCGTGAGTTGTAGGTAAGAGCCAAGACCTTAAGCTCCATTTTCATACTTATTTCACTTGTTTTTATCCATTTTTTGGATTTCATGAGGTTTTGGAAAAATAAATTCACTCTTAGTCGATGCGATTTTTGGGCATGGAATTGCACCGATCGGGTGTTGCTAAAACTGTCAACTGCGTCGTTGGCGCTACTGTTTTTAAAACAGTCACATCGGCACCGTGAATTTTTTTTTTCCTTGTTTTTGCTCAATTTTTCCATTTGAATCCAAATTTCTCTGGCCAAAGATGATTATTGAATTGATTATATGGTCTTTGCAGGGAAAAAATAGTGAAAAATGGTGGATTGGAAGGAATTCGAGCATGAGGATATTGACACCCAAGCAATGGATGCCACAAATTTCTTGGATGCTTTGAGGAACTATGGGCTCCTCAAATTCTTCCTTACATTATGTCTACGGGCTCAACCCGAATTGCTACGATATCTGATCAGACTCTGGGATGTGAATCGAGAAATTTTCATCATTGCTGACCAAGAGCTGGAGTTAGAAACTTCAAACATTTATTTCATCACATGAATCTACTAGAGAGGGGAGCTAGTCAATCTATATGGGTTAGGGGCAAGTGTGACCATGCTACTTGCAGAACATTTCCCAGAAGCACTCAAATCAAAAAGTGGAAAGATTGATATTATGACTATTTGAGATCTTGTGTTGAGAGTGTTACTGCTAACCATCAATAGAGTGGCTGGGGCCCAAGTGAAACATGATACCATAAAGTCGAAGTTTCAGCATGTTATCGACTATACGACACCCACTGTTTTCAACTAGGTAAAAGCTATGAAAGTCAACATGAAGCGCCAACTATCAAAAGCTAAGGTAGGAAACTTGAAGCAGTTTTGCTACGGGTCTATGCTAGTGACCTTCTTCCTGGAGTGGGTTCCACCATTCCCCTACTAGCTGGCTGAGGTGGAACCATCGATGCCACGAGACCCACGAATGGTCCGTTGGAGTGTGTTGATGCCCAAGATTACTGGGGGCCAACAAATATCTTATAAGCTCGCCTTTTTCTCATGGCTATGATGACAATTGATCGTAGTGGAGGATTGGCCTTACATCGGTACTAACTTCTGCGGAGATCAGGATATGCCACTCCTAGAGGGGGAGGATTATGATGATGGAGGTAAAAAACAAACAATTTTAATTTTTGATGTTTTTTATTGTTTTCGAGATATATGTGTTCATGAAATTTTGATTTTATGAACGAAGAGGTTGGACCAGAACGCCCTGCCAGGATGTCCTTGTTTGCTAGGCGCATTACTCAATAGTTAGAGATCTCCTCTTATTAGGAGGGAAGCGACAATGAGGAGGAGATCGTGCAGAATTTCGAGGGATTGACCCATGGGATCCCAGAGTATGCCTGGATGAATGATGTCCCATGCCAGTATCAGAGGAATACAATGGGGGTATCAGATTGGATCTGCCAACTACTAAGTCACGTAGTCCGAGCAGTTACATGTTATCATGAACATCATGTTGTTTAGTGCATAGGTCTAGCATTCCACATTTTTGAGGCCTGTGAGCCACATATGTATAAGGCTTGCGATCCATCGATGTATTTTGAACACACATATTTTTGTTTGAGGTTTTGATGTATGAAAAACATTACCCACACACACACACACACACACACACACACACACACACACACACACATATATATATATGTTGTAATTCCTTGCTTACTATGGTACAAATTTGTTTGAGTTTTTACATGTTTTGCAAATGTCTATCCATCGCATAATTAGCTAATGCATATGTCAATGTATTCATGTGTCTAGGAATATGATGATATGTAATGTAATAAAAATTTCTTTCCAGTAGACGAATATGTATATACATTCTCAATATATGAGGGTTTCTAACAGAATATTGTCTGTTAAGTTGAAGAACAACAAAATTTGAATCAAGGTTGACAACCAATTCCCAGATGCCAAGAGCGATAGCTTATGACAACAATTTGATAATTGCGCTATACTTAACAATGTTATTAGTTTTTCGACCTAGACATATACCTTGAAGATCAATCAACTAACCATGGGGGTCATAAATGGCCCATGTCATGGATGATAGATTCCAGGTAATACGGCAAGAACCATCAATGAAACCGATGTGAGGAGCCACTAACATTTGCAAAAAAGGAAAAAACATAATAAGCAGGAAAGCTGCTTGCAAAACAACACACCAAACCACGTTGTACAAAAATGAATAACACAGTATTGTACAAACGCAACCATGCAAGATGACTAGATCCAAAATGGATCCTAGAAAACCCTCTAAGTCTTCAAAGTCTTCTAAAGATCAAAACTATCACAAAAGAAGGACTCTTAGAAATGGTGGATTACACTATCGGGAGTGAAACAACATGAAGAAATAGTGGAAAAATAGAGTATCGGAGGTCAAAGAAACGATGCACAGGAGCCGTCGGATCTGACTGATCAACGGTCCAGATCTGATTAGCATATCATAATCGGCGGAGGCTATCGGAGGCTATCGGAGGCTACCACATAAATATTGTGACAACGATCAGCGGGGTCAATGAGGACTGTCAATCAAGTGCATAGATCGACGACCCAGGTTAACTCACGATATCATATTGGAAAAACATAAAGGAGCACTTACAAATGGCTCGGGGTCTATGTGATATGCGATTGCGATCAATCGCATTGCAATATCACGTCGGAGCAATACAACGGAGTGGGGTCGATATAAATATGACTGTGATAGTCGGACCCGATAAGATTATGGATAATATTTAATATATTTTGAGATTCGGAAAATGACATTTTTTGTGTATTTTGTATTTTCACCAAATAAATGAAATACAAAGGAAATGTGAATGGAGTGATAAAACGGACCTGAAAGGGTTTATACATGCAACGATATATATTTTGAGTTCCATAATGAGTGGGATTTCGGGCAGGCCTTATGTCGAAAGTGGTATTGGATGGCTCTGCCCGAGCCCATACACTGGCCGCCACGTCGCTTGGCGCCGGAGAGAGAAAACCGCCACTTCGATCAGGTAATCTCGGGGTGCGTAAGCCACATGAAATCAATAATAACCATTGGATCAACGTTCACTTGCGATAGCGATTACAGGTAGAACCGATAGGAGTATAGAGCGGATTTAAGGATATTTTAAGTCTGATAAACAGAAATTTGGTGAATTTTCCTTGTTTTTAGTGTATTTCTCTGTGTAAACAGAGAATGCTATTTTAGGGGATTTAAAAGGCCCAATCGTCCCTTTCGTTGCAGAACAGGTGGCCATATTCACTAAAGACATTATGCCATGATTGGTTAACGCTCAAAGGGGATTTGAGTGGACAGAGGCCGGGAGCCAGAGAGCTCGAGAAGGGGAAACAAACAGACATCACCGATTGGCTTAAAAGCCACAGAAGATAGAAGATAGGGACAAGCAGTGCTGAGACAGAGGAAAGACAGAGATAGATAGTGAGAGAATGAGTCTGTGTACTCACAGGGGCTTGAGGGATTCAAGCAAAACTCCTACTGTTTTGTATCTATGTGTTGAGACTCAATTTGAGCTCATTTGTGTAAAACTCTGCTCTTGAAGACATAATAGAGAGGTCACCACTGAAGGTTGGACCAGGAGACGTAGCCCAAGAGTTTTGGGTGAAATCCATATTAAACTTGCTATGTTTATGTGTGTTTGTCTATTATGTTTCTCTAACTTATCACTATCTATATTATTCACAATCTTATCGATCTGTTGCACCAAATAATATAGGAAAATCCACGCACATAAGTCTGTAATACCTTAAAAGCAATCTAAGATCTTCATTTTCAGATCAAGTGGTATCAGAGCTTTTGGTTTTTGATTTGTTAGACAAGCTTGTGCTGGAATTTTTTTGAATGCTAACGAGGTCAATGCTCAAACTGGGAAAAGGAGAACTTGTTGAGGCCAACCCATAAATTGGAAGAGTCTATCCTAGGAGGAGGATGGCATAAGAAATTTCAATGGAATCCGAATCTCAGTTCATGGACAATTTGATGGCCATGGTAGAAGAGATGTATCGAGAATTCAAGAAAGGTAGAGGTGAAAGTACTTCAACCTCCAAACAAGATAAAGGAGCAAAAGAACCTTCTCCAGATGCCCCAGAGGGCAAAGGGAAAGGGGAAAATCCTCCTCCACCATCTCCTCCATCATCCTCATCTCCTAGCCGTGAGAAGAAAAAGAAGAAGACTTCTTTGATTGAATTAGATGTAAAATTTGATTTGAAAATATATGATGGAGAATTAAATGCATAAAAGCTAGATAACTGGATTAGATAGATTGATGTATATTGCAGGGTGCAAAACATCGATTTAGAAAGGAGAAAGATTCAGCTGGACAACCTTCGCCTTGGAGGAACTACCCTAGTGTGGTGGGAAGGCGGGACACAAGATAATTTGAAGAAGCATGGTAAAATTCTTTCTACCCAGAGTGAATTTGTTTTTGCCATTAAAAAAAATTTCTATCCACTAGCTTTTATGTAGCAAGCAATGATGAGTTGGCAAACTCTTTGCCAATTAAAGGGAAAAGTGTACAAAGTTATACCTAGGAATTTAGAAAACGAGCTTTAATTCTAGGCATTTCTCTAGACTCACCTGAAACTTTGTTGAAGTATATAGGTGGTTTGCATAGCTATTTGAGGCACACCATTCTCATGTTTAATCCTACTAGCATAAATGAGGTATCAGTTCAGGCTACGCATCTAGAGGTTAGAGGCAAGAATGTGAACCTAGAGATTGGGGAATCATCAAAACCCTCTGCAAGAAAGAACAAGGAAAAGAAGAAGCTGAGATGGAAAGAGAGGAAGACAAATTCTATACAGAAAGACAAACCTTCATGCACTCACTGCAAGAAGGATGGACACGATGATGAACACTACTACTCTTTGCATTCGAAGCTGAAACCCAAAAAGTTCGGTGGTAAGAAGAAGAAGATTGTTGCTATTCAAAAAGACTTCAGGTCAGACTCAGGTGATGAAACAACAACCACAACTACAGGTATAAAAGGTAAAAATTTTGAAGCATCTACAAGTAATTCTGCACAATCTATTGATAATGAAGAAAATGAGAGGAAAAGACATGAGCTTTTCCATATTAGAGTTATTTCCAAGCATCAAAAGATTGATACTTTATTTGATAGTGGATCACAAGTAAACTTGATTTCTGAAGCAATTGTAAAGAAGTTGGGATTACTAACCACACCTCACAAGAAGCCATATCCATTAGGTTTGGTATGTGATAAATCAAAGCTACAAGTGACTAGACAATGTAAACTTAGGTTTGCTTTTGGGTCAACATTTGTAGATGAGGTTGAGTTAGACATAGTTCCCTTGGATATATGTAGTTTTTTTTTAGGAAGTCCTTACTTGTATGATAGAAAAGCCATTTTCTATAGAGCTGAAAATAAGTATCAACTCACCAAAGATGGAATAGAATATATTGTAAGAGCTCATAAACTCAAAAACAACTATACTCTCATAAAATCAGGACAAATGAAAATAATTGTAAATTCATGCAAGCAATTTTTACTAATGGTTGCAAAGGAAAAGAACCCCAATAAAACCAATGTATTGGAGGGTTGTGATGCTAAACAAAAAGCTAAATTAGATAAATGTGTTTCAGAATATGATATCCTATTTCAAGAACCTAAAGGTTTGCCACCCAAAAGGGAAATTGTACACAATATTCATTTACAGCAAGATGCTCCATTGCCTAACATCGGAATGTACAAGTTATTCACTTTAGAATGTAGAGATCAAGGAGAAGGTAAATGAGCTACTCAAGAAAGCGTTCATAAGACCAAGCACATCACCATGTAGATCTCCAATCGTGTTGGTGAGGAAGAAGATGGTTTGTGGAGAATGTGCATTGATTACAAAGCATTGAATAAAATAACGATCAAGAATTGTTGTCTGTTTCCTCGCATTGATGATCTATTAGATCAGCTGAAAGAAGAAGTTTACTTTTCCAAGTTGGACTTTCATAGTGGCTATCATCAGGTCAGAGTAGAAGAACAAGATGCATGGAAGACTGCTTTGAAAACAAAACAAGGGCTGTATGAATGGCTAGTTATGCCTTTTGGCTTAACTAATGCTCCTGCCACTTTCATGAGAGTTATGAATGATGTACTCAGTCCTTTTATTGATGATTTTGTAATTGTATATTTAGATGACATTCTTGTATTCAGTAAAACATGGGAAGAAAATTTGAAGCATGTAAAGCAGACTCTGGATGTTTTGAAAAGAGAAAATATCTATGTTAAGTTATCAAAATGTGAATTTGGCAAAACATCTTTAAATTATTTGGGTCATATTGTAGGGGGTGGTGAATTGAAGATAGATCCCTCTAAAGTTGAATTCATTGTGAACTAGCCTAAACCAATCTGCTACAGAAATTAGGACTTCCTAGGAGCAACACAATATTGGAGAAAGTTTATTGCTAACTTTTCCTTGATTGCAACCCCTTACATCGCTTTAAACAGGATTGAACAAGGTGTTTCAGTGGGAGGCAAACACAGAAAATCCTTCAACACCTTAAAATAAAAATTAGCACAAAACACCAGTACTAGCAACTGCCAGATCTTCCAACGGCCCATTTGAGATTGAAAACAGATGCCAATGAACTATGGATGGGAGCATGTTGATGCAACATGGTAAACCATATGCTATCATTCTAAGACATTTAATTCTGCAGTAGTTAATTATCCCACATATGATAAAGAATTGTATGCATTAGTACAGAGTGTGAAAAAGTGGAAACATTACTTAATGGGCAAAGAAACAATCATCCATACAGATTATCAACCACTTCAGTATTTGCACTCACAAACTAAATTGCAGCAATCAAGACACTATAGGTGGATGGGTTTTCTACAGCAGTTTCATCTTGTCATCAGATATAAGAAGGGTATAAAAAATAAGGTTTCATATATGTTATCCAGACCAATAATAAATGCATCTACTATACTTAAGCATAAATCAGTAATGCATGAAAGCTACATTGAACAATATTATCAAGATGTAGATTTTGAAGATGTATATGCAACTTTAAGTCATGGAAAACAAGTAGAAGAATTGGATTATTATTTTAAGGAACAACTCTTGTATCATTTGGGAAAGTTATGCATTCCACAAACTGAAATAGTTAACATAATCCAAGAAGCACATACTTCTCTTATATCCTGTCATTTTGGTGTAAGTAAAACAATTGCACAGCTACAAAGGTTATGTTATTGACCAAGAATGCATGAAACAATTTCTAGATATATTAAAGGATGTACCATGTGTGCTAAAAGCAAGCCCAACAATAGAAAACTAGGCTTATACACTCCACTTCCAGTTCCTTCTTGTCCTTGGGAAAGTGTTTCCATGGAATTTGTTGGAGGATTACCAAAATCTAGAAAAGGTCATGACTATTTATATGTTATTGTGGACAGGTTCAACAAAATGTGTATTTTAATACCTTGTAACAAGTAGATTATAGTTGAACAAACAACGAAGTTGTTCTTTCAGCATGTCTGGGTTCCTTTTGGGTTAAGCACTTCCATTGTATCTGATCGAGATTCTTGATTCGTTGGGAAGTTTTGGTCAAGTCTGTGGGAATTAATGGACACTTGATTGAAGAAGAGTACAACCTTTCATCCACAAATAGATGGCAAAACAGAGGTGGTCAATAGGACAATGATCCAGTTACTCAGAGGCTATCATAGGAAGCATGCCAAGCTTTGAGATGAACATTTGTGTTATGTGCAACATGCTTACAACTGTGCTAAACACTCTTCTACACAAAGATCTCCTTTTGAGACTTGTTTTGGTTTTACACCAAAGTATCCCTTGGATTTTGTCTTTGGAAAAGACATAGCGGTTAATGGACACAGTGGTGTGGAAAAAGAAACCAAGTTCATTGAACAAATCCAAGAAATTCACCAGGCAGTGTAGGAACAACTAGAAAAGAGCTAGGCCAAGTATAAGGCAAGGCATGATAAACATCAAATTGAGCATAGCTTCCAAGTTGGTGGTCAAGTTTGGTTATACATTAGCAAGGATAGAATGCAAGGTGAAGGTAAGAAGCTGAATCCAATAAGGTATGGGCCTTTCAAGATACTTGAGAAAATTGGTGAGAACGCTTTTCACCTTGATTTTCCAGCTTACATGCACATCTATTCAGTAGTTAATGCAGAGAACTTGAGACTGTTTGAACCTTCATTGATTGAAGATCGCGAAGAGCAAAGTCAGTTGCCTTCTATTGATGTTCTGTTGCCTAAATATCTCAATGCGTTGCAGAAAGATACATTTATGGACATGAAGGTGAGAACTACATGCAGAGGGGATATTGAGTACCTCAGAATTGGACTTAAAGGTTCAAAACCAAGCAGTGCACGATGGATGGAAATTGGACAAGTGAGGAAGTTGTATCCTCACTTGATCAATGCTTGAAAACCAACTTTTGGTAGTCCAAAATCTTTTTCAGTCGGAAGGCGTGATCCAAAATGGATCCTAGAGAACCCTCTAAGTCTTCAAGGTCTTCTAAAGATAAAAAATATCGCAAAAGATGAACTCTTAGAAATGGCGGATTACACTATCGAGAGTGAAAAAACATGAAGAAACAGTGGAAAAAGAGAGTAGCTAACGTCAAAGAAATGATGCATAGGAGCTGTCAGATCTGGCCAATCAACGGTCCAGATCCGATCGGCATATCGCAATGGGCGGAGGCTATCAGAGGCTATCGGAGGCTACCACATAAATATTGTGACAATAATCAGCAGGGTCAATGAGGACCATCGATCAAGCACACAGATCGACGACCCAGGTTAACTCGCAATATCACATCATGAAAACATAGAGGAGCACTTAGAAACGGCCCGGGGTCTATGTGATATGCGATTGCGATCAATCACATTGCAATATTGCGTAGGAGCAATACAACGGAGTGGGGTCGATATAAATATGATTGCGATAGCTAGACTCGATAAGATTATGGATGATATTTGATATATTTATAGATCTGGAAAATGACATTTTTGTGTATTTCACATTTTTGCCAAATAAATGAAATACAAAGGAAATGTGAATGAGTGATAAAACAGACCCGAAAGGGTTTATACATGCAACGATATATATTTTGAGTTTCGTAATGAGCGAGATTTTAGGCAGGCCTTAGGTGGTAAGTGGTATTGGACGGCTCCACCTGAGCCCATACACTGGCCACCACGTGGCTTGGCGTCGGAGAGAGAAAACCGCCTCTTCGGGATGGTAATCTCTGGGCACATAAGCCACCCAAAATCAATAATAACCATTGGATCAACAATCACTTCCGATAGCAATTACAGGTGGACCTGATAGGAGTATAGAGCAGATTTAAGGATATTTGAAGTCCGATAAACGACAATTTGGCAAATTTTCCCGTGTTTTTAGTGTATTTCTTTGTGTAAACAGAGAAAGATATTTTAGGGGATTTGAAAGGCCTGATGGTCCCTTTCGTTGTAGAACAGGTGGCTGCCTTCCCTGAATACATTATGCCATAATTGGTTAAAGCTCAGAGGGGTTTGAGCGGATAGAGGCCTGGAGCCAAATAGCTCGAGAAGGGGAAAGAAACAAACAGTGACAATTGGCTTAAAAGCCATAGAAGATAGAAGACAAGGACAAGCAGTGCTGAGATAGAGCAAAGACAAAGACAAAGAGTGAGAGAAGGAGTCTGTGTACTCATAGGGGCTTGAGGGATTCAAGTAAAACTCCTGCTATTTTGTATCTATGTGTTGAGACTCAATTTGAGATCATTTTTGTAAAACTCTGCTCTTGAAGACATAATAGAGAGGTCACCACTGAAGGTTGGACCAAGAGATGTAACTCAAGAGTTTTGGGTGAACTCCATATTAAACTTGTTATGTTTATGTGTGTTTGTCTATTATGTTTCTCTAAATTCTCACTGTCTATATTATTCGCAATCTTATCGATCCATTGCACCAAATAATATAGGTAAATCCATGCACATGAGTCTGTAATACCTTAAAAGTAATCTAAGATATTCATGATAAAGGAAGTAATCACGATGATAGTTCGAGGGATGCAACAAAGGAGCATTGATGAGGACAATATTTAGGTCATCAAAAGACTTTTGAGCGTCCTCATCCCAAAAAAATAGGGTTCCTTGCTTGAGCAACCTGGTGAACCCTAAAGTTAGGTCAGCATAGTTCGGTACGAAATGAGAGAGGAAATTTAGTTTTCCCTGCAGACTCTGCAGTTGATGCAATGAAGATGGAAGGGGTAAATTAACTATGGCCTCAAATTTAAGAGGATCAAGGCAAATGTATTCTTTTGAAATGATAAAGCCAAGGAGTCGTCCGGATTTGACGCAGAAGACATATTTATGTGGATTCAACCGAATGTTGTAGTGTCTAGAGAGAAGAAAAATTTTCCGAAGACGATCAAAGTGATCATGGCGTTTACGAGAATCGACGAGGAGATCATCCAAGTATGGTTGAATGATGTTTCCAATATCATGGAACGCATAAGACATCGCTCTTTGAAATGTGGCCCCAACATTCTTAAGGCCAAAAGGGAGATTTTTATACGCAAAGGTCCCCCATAGACAGATAAAGGCTATCTTATCTTGATCAAATGGCAGAATGTTTATCTGGTTGTAGCCAAAAAAACCATCCATAAAGGAAACGAATTCGCTCCTAGCACATTCATCAATGATCTGGTCAATGAAGGGATTGGTGTAATTATCCTTAGGACAGGCACGATTGAGATCATGGTAATCTACGCAAACACAAATAGTGCCTTGTTTCTTTGTCACTAGTACAATATTTGACACCTAATCTGTAAGAGGGATCAGATAAATAAATCCATCTTTCAGAAGTTTTTCAACTTCACCCTTAATGGCAGCCGCTTTTCTAGGGTGCACTGGATGAAGCCGTTGGTGAACGGGCTTCTCATGAGGATAAGTTGGAACCTCATGCATGACTATACTTGGGTCAATGTGAGCCATTTCTTCATATGACCACACAAAAACATCCTGGAACTCTTGGAACAGACGAGTATAGATCTTGATCTCTTCTGGAGAACAAGTTACCTCGATATGGATAGTTTCAATGACAACAAGCTTGATAGAAATATCAATTGGCATCATTTGGGTAATGTTACCCATGTTCCCTTCCGACCAAACGTCATGAGTCATGATCGGCGTTTGAAGTGGTAGGGATGGGAACTGAGAAGAGAACTCCTCAAGACAAGCAGACATGGCTGTCGGGCAAGGCAAGAATGAGGAACATGATGAGTGTCATTCCAAGGTAATTCCTCCAGAGACATTACTTCCATGATAATCTCATCACAAAGAAAAGTCTCGAATAAGGGATCAGGAGATATGGAAGAATGATGATTGAGAATACGCATCTAGATATCTTCTCGAAACAGGATGATTAGAGGATATTGAAGATGAAGCCGAAACAATTTCCACGTAATCAATTTCAGTGAGACTTAATGGCATAACCTCACCCCATGTATCAATAAGATCCGACGAAGAAATGACCCAAGGATCACACTTGACCGAAATCATGTTGACAGAGGCAACATGAGGAGGTGGGAGCAGAAAAATTCCCATCAAGGTAGTATCTTTAAAGAGTCTTGTCCCCACACTCTTGTAAGGAGCACCAGTGTGCTTGACATATGGAACATTGCCATTCGAGGAGGAAGAGTCAAAGAAGGACAATTGGTTGACTGTGACTATCTTCCCTTGATTGGGAAAACGAATCATGCAAAAAAGGGAGGAGGCTACAACATGCTTGCCATGGGTCCAGCTCTATTTGAGTAAAAGATTATAGTTAAGATTAGCGTCAATGATCTCTACTTCAACATGTACCGTCTTGCCCTCCAAAGTAATGGCAAGGTTGGGAAGTACACCAAATGGTCGCGAATTGCACCCATCAAAAGCTTCCAGAGTGTTAGGGGACTGGTTCAAAGTGGGAGAACCAATTGCCTTCCAACAAGCGACAAACATGATCTAGGTAGAAGCACCTTCATTGATGACGGTCCTATGAATGGTTTTCTCATTTATGATTACTTGAATGAGAAAGGAAATTTGATGAGGTAAACGCAGAACACGGTTTTCCAGGTCAAAACAGATGAGATTATAGTCAGTTGGATCAATACCCCTAATAGTTGATAGTAATGATTTCCGCTGAGAAGGACAACTTTGAAGGACCTTGAGAGTAGACATAGTTGATGGCGTTTGAGCCAAATCTTCAACAATGCTATAATGTTGAGCGGCTCGAGTATTAGGATTGTACGAGGACTTTCGAAGCACACCTCGAGAAGGTGGTCGAATGGCGGAATCAGGATTAGGTTACTCTATATGTAGAGGACCATAACTGGATGAGGTGAAAGAAGAAGGGGTAATTTCTTTCTCTTTCCTTACTAACGGGGTAGGAGTTTGATAATATTTTGACCTGGTAGTCACGTTGATCAGGGTACTCATCATGTTATAAAACCAGCTCACAAAAGGATAGAAAAGCTAGATCAATGCCTTATAATTCAACCTCTTCGAGAGGGAAACCTCCTTTACATTACACAAATGAATGATTCTTTGATGATTCAAATGAAAAAACCTCCTTTCTATATATAGGAGTCTAAGGAGTCACAATATAACCCATCCGACCTAACAATAATAATATAAAGGCACAAAAATAGCAATAGAGGGATTCTATGGGGCACAGTAATAACAA
>APFE030426055.1:346563-365067 GCA_000404065.3 Pinus taeda
GCATGTAGTATTGCCAACATTTCCTTCTCATAAATAGCTTTGTGTAAAAAATTTCCCTTGATTGGATGACTTTCAAAAGCAATGGGTATTTCATCTTGCATTAAAACAGCACCAATTCTATTTCTTGAAGCATCACATTCCACAATAAATGTTTTTTTGAAGTCTGGTGTAGCTAAGACCAGTTCTTGGCACATTGCCTCTTTCTATACCTTCTTTCGAAATTTCAATCCAATGCTTAGAGAGAAAGTTATGACGATTTTCCCCAGGTCACATGTTTGGAATGTAATTCAGGAGTCTGCAAAAAGACCAACTTCCTCAGATCATATCTCCACAAATATAGTGCGAAAAGCTCTGAAATTTGTACCTGAGGTTCAGTGTGTTTTCGTCTCAAACATCGCAGAAAAAAAGTTATAGCGAAAACGCCATGATGACCTATTTGGAGCAGCAAAATCCTAGAATCCAAAGCTCTGATACCAAATGTTATGAAACCAGCTCAGAAAAAGATAGAAAAGATAGATCAACTCCTTAGAATTCAGCCTCTTCGAGGGAGCAACCTCCTTTACATTACACAAATGAATGATTCTTTGATGATTCAAATGAAAAAACCTCCTTTCTATATATAGGAGTCTAAGGAGTCACAATATAACCTAGCTGACCTAACAATAATAATATAAAGGCACAAAAATAACAATAGAGGGATTCTATGGGGCACAATAATAACAATATGGGGACAATAGGGGCACAACAATATTAATAAGGGATACAACTACGATAGTAATGGGGTAATCACTAGCATTATAGGGACCTAACACATCATGAACACTTGTGAACTCGAGGAAGCAGATAACTAAGGCTGGTCTACCATTTGAGTTTGTTGGGATAGAAAGGGATCTTTCAAGACAGATGGGGTCCCTTTGAGAAAGCGATTAACTTTAGACCATCTGGGACAATCCTTATTATAGTGATCCTTCTCACAGATGAGGCATGGATACTTGGGTTTCTGTTGGGAAGCATCACCAGCATATGACTTAGGAAGACCCTGTTTTGGGGCATTGGCTTTACCCTTGCCTTTTCCTTTCTTATTACTTTTAGAGGATTTATCCATTATAGTAGACTGGATAGCGAGAACCTATGAGGTTTTAACAAGGCCAGATGAATTGCAAGAGGATTCATTGGGAGCAATGTTGGAGACCAACTTCTGTTTGGAAGAAGATTTTGCAGGGGTCTGATTCATTGAACTAATTACTCCATCAACAGGAGTGGTAGCCGGAGACTTAGATGTCATCAGATCATATGATGGTCTGGGTGCATCAAGTAACACATCATATAATGTGATGGAATGTGAATAGATAAGGTCTAGATACTAGGCACGCGCGATGGCTTGTTTGTCAATGACACATCCACCCATAACAATTTCCTTAGCAATTTTGTTAACAAATGATTTGGTGAACCACTCGGTCAACAACTAATCAGAAATTTCAAACTTGATCAGACGGCGCCTACATATCCATTCATGGATCTAATCAGATCTATGAATCATAGTGTCTTATTTGAGTGACGTTAGCCAATGGGTGCTAGTTTCATAGCAAACCGACAGCTGGAAATGTGTGAGAAACGCCATGGCGAGAGTGTTAAAGTCATGATAGGTATTTCGAGGTAGCTCGATATACCATTTGGCTGCAACCCCTGTAAGAGTTCATTGGAAAAGATGAAGACGAATGGAATCATCGATGTACAAATTCGACAAGCACTAGAGGTGATATGTCATCATGTGGCCTTGAAGATCGTCTTTCGTGTTTCCTTCAAACTTTGGACAATCGCTCAAAATCTTGGATGGGACTGGAGGCCAATATGGCGAATGAAGGATCAGGTCATTCTTGAGTCTAGAGACATTTGGCAATTCCAATGTAGCCAAGAACAACAATTGAGTATTGAAAGGCATTTGAGGTCGATAAGGGGTGTTAGCATTATGATACAGGTGTTGTCCTTGATGGAAACTCACATAGATGACAGTTCACAGTGCAATAGGTTAACAACAAAGGATTACAGATCAGACTCCAGAGATTGAAGAAAGAGACTGATTTAAGAAGTATACATTGGTTCACTTTGTCCAAGTAGCGTATACACACGTCTCACAGAACAAAAAGACCGTATATGTATGAACCCACTTTCAATGAAGGAAAAGCGCATATGGGATGGAAAATCAAGGTTTAGGTCCAAAGTATTGGTCCGAGGTATTTGGTCTGAGGTATTGATCTAAGGCATTTGGTCCGAGGTATTTGGTCTGAGGTATTGGTTTGAGGTATTGGTCCTAGGTGGTTTTCGTCCGAGGTATTGAGAAAGACCTAAAACTATATAAGGAGGAGAGGCTTAAAGGGATACACATGCAAGCAATTAATATCTTACGAAGAGTGAGATCAAAAGAAAATATGCTTATTATGGGTTTCTGGTGCTTTGCTTATCTGAACTAAGGATGAACCTTAGTGGTTGATGAGGGATGAGATAGAATGATGGATCAAGATCATAAGACCTGAAATGAATTATCATTATGTGGTCTGATCATGGATAGCCTAGATTTGAATGCTAACGCATGATTTACACTGTAAATGTTTTAATCTATGTAGGAATGAAGTCTAGAATAGTTGTGATGTTTTAAGTTAGTATTTTCATATATGTACGTTGATTCGCTTTAGTAAAAGTGCATATACAAGCTGGCTCGGAACATAGAAGTGCCGTATACATTATGAAATATGATGCTTGAAGTTGGAGTTGGTTCTGGTTGTTGATGCAAAGTTCTAGGTTTTGCTTTGTGTTCTAGTGTCTGTGTTCTGGTGATAGTGTTCTGAATTTTCAGATTGATGGATTTTGATTTGCTTCAGTGATGATGGGTTTTAAGTGATTGATTGATTGAGTTGTGGTTGATTTAGATATTGATGATTGAGTTTCAGTGATTAGTTGATGCAAATGTGTTTGATGGTTGTATTGCAGTGGTGATTGATTTTGAGATTCAATGTTACTGATGGGTCCAGTATGAAAATTTGATGAAACGAGGCCTTTAGATTGTGGTGTTGTGTTCCAGGAGTATCCAGTTTGAAAATTTATGAAACGTGGTCCTTAGAGGAAGAGAGAAGGTCGTATTCTTTTATAGGTTGATGCCTATGTTGGGCATGGAATCCCCCCAAGGCATGTTTTGGGGCTCAAAGCCCAATTTTTGACTCGATGTTGTTGTAAAGACTCCGGGAATTGCGAGCGCGGAGCACGAAATGTATGATAAGGTCACAGGGTTGTCCGCCCTAGTATTGTAATCTAATGTCAGCCTAGCCATGGTTCACAGACCATGGAATTGTATAAATAGAGCGAGGCTCTAAGTATAAAAGAGAGCATGGAAGTAGAGAGTAAGGAAGAAGAGTTTGAGTGACTAAGTGTGTCTTTGGGTCATAGAGTAGGAGGAGGCTTTGCAGTTGAGTGTAAAGAGGCCTAGTAGTCCGCAGCTGAGTGCGCGGACCCCTGCAGCTAAGTGCACAGGGCGAAGTCAAGTCTGTTACCGAGGAAGGAATTAATAAGAGACGTTTGTTATCAAGTTGTGTATTTGTTCTTGGGTTAATGCATGTTTGATATAATTTGCGAATATACTGTTTCTTTACTGTGCGCACCTGTATGAATGGTTTATATTGTTGAGTATAACTTAAAAAATGCAAGTAGACTAAGATAATCAATTAACATTGGATTACTAGTAAGGACTTGGGTAATAACAACATTCAGCCCCCGAGTAGGGCTGCGCGAAGGCAGCATCTCACGCTACGAGGTACGGGAAAGTGTGCGTAGCGACATGCACACAAGATCGAACTGCAGACCACTTGAACTCATCAGACATCTCTAGGGTGTGGAAACTTGGTTCTAGCACCCTCCCATACTACTTCGGGTGAGACGTCACTCCGCGCTCCATGGACTGTTGCCAAAAGAGCCAGTCGTACTGGGATTTGTTTGGCTAAATCAACTCTGAACCTGGCTCAAGCTCCAATAAGCCAACAAATGGTTCTGTTGCTGGGATCAGGATCTACATAAGAGATGTCTGATGTCACGTCACTGTAATCCGATAAAGAAAGAAATTGAAGTGTGGTTGGACAGAAATATTCATGAGTTCGCGGCACAGGAAAATAGGAATCCGCGATTATCAAAAGAAGAGTGGTTAGATTTCTACTTATATGTGGAAGTCCACGAAATTTTCTTTGCACCCTTCCCCTCTGAGTTGTACGAGTGGATTGTGAAGCTAGCAGACAGTCAGGGAAGGTGTAGGCTCGACAAACCAATTGTGTAGACTTTAGAGTTGGTGCATAAACTGGAAGCATCAGAAGATAAGATCGCACGTGTTGTGGACCATGGGCTCGATCAAATTATAGGAGGGTTTATCACTGAATTCACGGTAGATACTTCAATTAGCTATAGCAAAGCGGAACGATGCTTCCTCAAGGGACTGCGAGGTAAGTACATTATATGTTTGAACACTTGGATTAAAATGCTACTATGTTAAAAGTGGGTTATGCGAATAAATTGATGTTTGGGGCCACGCAAAGTGGGAGGATCTAGAGAAACGAAGGTAGCATAGGACTAGAATCTAGCCCCTTGATTTCACCTCCGCGAGAAAGCGAGGAAGAGATCGCGAAAGTTTCACCAAGAAGTGTGATCAGTCTGATAAGGCAGTGAATTATGTGCATACCACCCCCACCTACACTTCCACCAATTTCACCATATTCACCCCCATCTTTGCCCACACCACCTTCGCCACCACCACAGTTCAATATGGTGAGCACAATAAAACTGTCGGTGTTCAAAGGAGTAGGAAACAAAGATCCGGACCAATTTTGGTTCATGGTAAAGGCTATATGGGAAGCACAAGGAGTCACGAATGATAATATAAAGAAGGAAACACTGGTAAGCACGTTGCAGGATCACGCACTGACCTGGTACATTAAGCATTCCAATGACAATCCAAACGCAGGGATCACGGATATCCAAGCTGCGCTATGTTGTAGCATTTTCTGGTTTTCATAAGATAGAATATTTGAAAAAATGTTAAGTTAGGATATGGACATAACAATAGTGAATAAAATGTTTCAAAAAAATATATATATTGATGATAATTTCCATATCAAAGAAAATGTTAGCTTAGATGCCCTAAAAAATCAAGGCTATAAGAAAATGTTAGGTTAGAAAGAAAAGAAAACAAATAAACTCTGAAAGTGAGCAAGCCCAAATGCCACTACTATTTTTCTGCAAAATAATGGTTGTGTGTAGCTTGTCATAAATGCCACAACCCATGAAAGTCAAACTGTTTAATCTTGACTGCTTCATGTTTTAAATTTGATGTTATAGTTAGAGAATAACGATCTAGCCAAACTGTTTAATCTTGGCAGATCAGTAGTTAGGTAGAGAATAATAAGGTGCTCATCAGTTTAATCTAAGCCCTTGGAGGTTATAAGGGTAGATTTAGATAGTTTTCTTTTGTAAAAATAAAAGGAAAGGAAAAGGGTTTGCTAGATTAAATGCACCCATTAAGTGAAGAAAAAATGATAGGATAAGCAACCGGTAAGTAGAGAAAGGTTGCATAAGTTTGATTATTCATTGGACAAAATGTACATTTATCATGTTTCACCATATGTTTCTATGCCAATGATGCAATTGCACAAAGCAAATGAAGGTCTACTAGATCAATTAATTAACTTCCCATTCATCCCCATTCATCCCTATATTCACTAATCTCCCCTTCTTACCTTCATACATTCATATTCATTCATTTTCCATAAAAATTCCTTTTTCTAAGGTTAAAATCCTTTTTACATATGAAAAGTGAAAACCCCATGTAAAATCCCCTTTTACATGAAAAACCCACAAAATGATGTTTAGCCTAAGTATTGATATACATATGTGAAAACAAATAACCCATGAAAAGCATCATATTTCATATATTTCCCCTTTTCCGCTCATATTCTATATTAACACTAAAATAATGCATTAAACCCCTAAAATTCCTTTTCCTGTATATATTAACTCCTTTATTAAAATACCTCGAAACCTTTAGTTTTATTATAAAAACTAAGTATTTAATAAAATATCGCATCACAAGCCTTTCATGTGAATGCATCCTCTGCCATTGCGATATGCGATGCGTGATAGACCCGGACCCGATGCATATATATATATATATATATCATAACTCAATGCCATATCGTGTCCGCCTCCATCGCAAGTCCCACTAAAGCAATTAACCTCTACCAGTTGCAATCTCTGATTGCGATGGGAATCCGGACCAATGAAATATATATGATAATTCATTCTCTTATTGCATCTGCCTCCATCACAAGTCCCGCTAAAGCAATAACCCTCTGCCATTGCGATCTCTGATATGCGACGGGAACCCGGACCCGACATCAATTATCCACCCAAGTTCATATTATTTCAGGTCCGCCATATGTGTTTTGCGAAGGTTTTCTTTGTTAATTCATTTTTTATGATTTTAACGAAGAACTAAACTAAAAAATTTGTTTAACTATAAAACACTACTAATCTGGGTTTTTAACCATGATAAAGCCATTCTTCCATAATTAATCATTGGGCTCCTCCATTGCTCTTTTGCGTTGCTCTTTCACTCATCCACCATCTGATCATGACCATTGAAATCTAAAGGCCCTTGACAATTTTGGGTTGGCTCTCTGTACGAGCGTTACCCACCCGAAAATCGGTATTCCATTGAACTCCCCTTGCTATGTGTCAATCTCAGATCATTTCGGGTGAACCCCTCCCAAAATAGCCCATTCCTTTAAAGCGGTGCGAAGAAAACCAAAACCACCTCCCACATAACAACAAAATGACCACTTTTCACTTTGCCTCATATTTAAAAAAGAAAGTCATTTCTCTGTTTAAACTCAAAAATGTCGTTTTGCTCTGTTTTGCCTGTTTTACACAGCGAAGCCTCCATAAGCCTCTGTGACCCATAAAACCATCATTTTACCTTCCAATACGCTCTGGACTCCTTCTAATTTCCTTTCAAGCTCAATAAAGCCATTGAACACCCTATCTATCACCCTTTTTTTTCTTAACAGTCTCTGTGTTTTGCAGGTAAAGTTTATGTTCCAGGCTTGCAGAGAAAAAAAGCTTGTGTACAGTTGGAAGACAAATACGAAGATCATATCAATTTACTTTACCCTGTAATATAAAATCTAAAGTGATTTACTGTTGAAAAAAACAGTAAAAAAAACTGAAATGTATAGAAAAGGTAAAAAGACACAGTAAAGGTTACTCAACAAGGTCAAATGATTTTCACATAGTTTAAAGAGTATCAGATGAAAGATTAAATGAATAAATCAACCAGCGTGAAGGATACAAACAATTTAGAAGCTTAAAGGGGCAAAATATCAAACAACAGAGCCAGCACAACCTGAATAAAAGGGATAACAAGAAGCAATTCAATAGCTGCCTCTATCTTCTTGCATGAAGATCTTTCCTTTCCTAGAATAAATCTCAATCAATTTTAGGATATTTCCTTAGTTTCATTATTGTATAAAAAACTCTCTTCTCGAGATGTTAAGGGTTCGAAGTTGAAGGTTCATTATTCATTGCTTGTAAAGTCTTGACTATTCATGCTACTTTGAACCTAGTTTCACCTTTGAAGGAAGCTTTTGTAGACACTTGATGTACTCAATTTTTCTGTAACCTTAATACAAAGCAGAGGATTCTGAATTTGGTTTCACATAGTTTGTGTTATATTGTAAGTTTTTCCAGTTTTAAATCATTATATTTTTCTTCATATGCTTATGAATTATAGAGATATCTAAGTAGGAATGATTATGTTTCAATTAATTCCTATAAGCTCCTGAAGTGATCATATATTAAGAGATTGGATTAATGAAATGTCTATTTAGTTAATCCCTTCTAATCAATAAATCATCAACATCTTGTGTAAGCTTAAGTATACTACCTTGAACCTTTGGAATGTAGTTTAAAAGGTTTTCCTACTTCTGATTGTTTTGTTTTACAGTCTGGAAACTATGATAATCATATTATTTGTTGTCTTCCTCTCACCACTATTTTTTATTTATATCACTGTGTAAAGCTTTATAACATCCCTTTGCTGAGATATTAATATAGCCCAAAGGATTAAGTATTTCAATTCTACATCTGTCTTCATTCATTGGTCTTCCAAAACTATAACCAAAAACCCCCAAAACAATTATTTTAGATGCTCTGGCATTGGTAGCTGACCTACTACTATCTCAGAGGTACAACATCCCAACAGTTGTTCTGTAATTTTTGCATATCAATAGGCCATGATGAGTGCACATGTAGAAGTTATAAAATAATGATGGATCAGACTCCTACCTACAGATTTTAGACCGAAACATGAGCCCTCGATCAAAATGCAGGAATGACGCGCACTAGATTTCAGGGGTGCGGACAAGGTCGAGGTGAAATGGGGCCAAGAAGGGGTCGCGGACAGCTGATTTTCTACAATCGCGGAGGGCCAGGGCATTATGCCCGTGATTGTACAAATTTGATGAGAGCATCATGTTTATATTGTACCCAGTTTGATCATGAGATAGAGGATTGTCCCATGCTGATAGCGAGGTTGCACGATAAAGGAACACTCCAACCTTCCTCGACTCAAAACCTGCAAATGATGAGGTCTGAGCCACGCGAGGAAGACCCGAATGTAAACATCGTACTCTGAAGTGGCATCACGATAGGAGATGACAAAGGCAAGTAGCCCGAAGAGAGTGCATGCGTTCACAAGGCTCCAGCAAAGGAACCAAAATTTGATTTGGAGTGTGCCAAGGAGACATTCATGGAAGCTAAGAAGAGCTTCACGTAGGCCTCCACTTTAGGTAGTAAAGACAAACTGAAACCAGAGATGGACCAATCAATGCTTACTACCTTTCTGGAGACATGCATGAGGCTACTGCGTGACAGTAAAGAGGTGAAGGGATTGCAAGAACTCATTACTAGATGTTTTGGGACTGTGCCAGGAGAACCGCGTGTAGTCGAGAAGCTCAGGAAGCACACAATGCAAACAAGAAGAGAGATGAGATTGACTACGCAGATAGGGGAATATGAAATGGATCAAGTGATTCTGGATCTAGTATCGGACGTGAACATCCTACCAAAGCAGACATGGGAGCGCATGGGCAGGCCTGCACTCCAATGGTCACCGATCCAGCTCTGAATGGTGAACCAGCAAAAGATCCTACCCATGGGAAGATTGCATGGAATAACAATGGATATCGAAGGTGCGAGTGCGCTTTTAGAGTTTGAAGTGATAGATATTGTTGATGACAATAATCCATATCTCGCGCTACTAGGAATAGACTAGGCCACTCGCATGAACGAAGTGATAAATCTAAAGAAGCATAAAATGATTTTTGAGAAAAAGTCACTATGCGTAGTGGTACCTTTAGACCCTGCTGAAGGATCGCACTACACAGAGCCAGTGCGCAACTACGATAGCGATGACGATCTAGACTGTATTTACAAGATAACCATGTGGGAGAAGGACTGGGTAAATCCAACCATGGATGGCAAGATCTTGTGGGAGCACGAAAGCTCCTGCACTTTAGATTGAGACGAAGAGATAAAACGATGGTAGAACCGGTTACACGAGGTAACCACACTTAATTGCAACATTATGATAAGGTCACTACACTGCGTGGCAACAGAGGTAAGAGATCTACCTATGTATGATGGGTTGAGTGAGGTGGATGATTTCCTGAATAAGTTTGAAAGAGAAGTATAGGAACAACAACATTTTTATGCTCTAAAATGGGCCTTGTGTGCTACACCCACAAGATGGTGGGGTACGCATCAAAGAAGTTTTTAGGATTAACACGAATGCAGAAGAATGATGCTCATGTGGTTTGGAAAGCCTCAGATGAGGATGAAAGCTGGGTATGATGGTCGAAACAGCCTGTGCGCCCACATCTCTAGATGGGTATAGGCATATGATGCGTAACTTGCATGAATGCACACCGTCCTTGCGATAGGAAACACGACCAACAAGCAGAAGCAAGCAAGACAATGGCACGAACAACGAAGTATGATAAAACCAAGCATGCCAAATATTATCCGTGTGGAAGCATTTGACAAGGTATGTTAAGTACTGAACGCGATCCACCATGTGAAATGAACTGACTGGGACCTGCACGTACCAGTGGTTCTGTGGGCTTATAGAACCATGTGAAAAACCCTAACCGCGCGAGCACTCCCAAAGATAAAGTATGAAGCAGAGGCTATAACCCCCTATGGAACATGCAAAGCCCAGTCTGTGCAGAGTAGTACTCGCAAATATGATGGTTTGTGAGGCCCGGAAAGAAGGGATCACACAACCGTAAGAAATAGAACGGACGGGACTTGAGGAAGAGATCCAACAGGGTAATCTTAAACTCCACAAACTTGAAGAGGAAAGGGTATGATTAAGAAAGAAAAGCACGCTAGTGGCCACAGAAGTCAAGAAGATGGAGGACAAGATAAAGGAAGAGTTTCTCATCGAAAAAACTAGAATGGTAAGCCAAGTTACGTATGATCATACTGAAAAGCTTGAGGACTACCGCCATGAATTGATTGATCTAATTCCTTGGCTTGGACCGCTAAGCATAGTGACCAGGGTAGCGTGTTGCAAATAATGTTGTGCGCGAGGCTGACTGTAACCATAAAAGGTGGGGAATCTCCAGGAACCATGACAGAAGACCAGATGGAACTCTATATGGGTGGTACGAGCACCTGATTAGCCGATGCAAGGATAGTCTTAGTGCTCTCAGCAGTTCAAAGGGAGCGCGGGACTATAAACTCTCCTGCTCAGGAGCTACGAGATGTTGGAGATGCACGTAGAAGCAAAGAGTTACAAAGTCCACATCCATGCATAGGGGACTGCGCTACCGCACGAATAGGCCAAAAATTGACTATTAAAGTCACTATTCATGATGGGATGATTGACCTGAGGCCAAATGGAGTGGACAACGGAAATTTAAGACATAATTTATGGGCAAGCTTTGGGAAAATCTACCCCTAAGAAAGCATTAATGAATCAGAATTGAAGGGAACAATCGAATTCAAATTCAGAAGGCACTATAAAATGTAAAGGGTTTCACAGTAAACAACACTTGCTCCTTTGCGAATTGAGTTGTTGAGCAAAACCTTGAGTGTTGTGAGCCGAGCGTTGATTAAGCCTCTGAATTCGTGAGTGATCGATTGTAGCACAGATACAATGACAGTAACTAAGGATGGTATGGGGATAGAAGAGGTGACCACCGGCGAGGCCGTGCAAGCCCCAACTATGGAAGATGTTCTAGCAGGCATCAGGATTGTGGTAGAAATCCCAAAATCACCATGTATGCCAAGATCCAAGATGGATAAACAAGCCATGGCTCCTATACGTGTGTCCCTGCGGAACTCGCTGCGCAGCAAACTATTGATGGAAGAGAAGGGGAAAGTTGTCATGATAGAAATAGATGAGGAAGAAGAAGATTTGCAGGCCCTCATCATTGCAGAGGGAGAAGACGAAGGCATGGACGAGGATGTTCCACCTACGTGCTTTGCGACAAAACTTCCTGCCTATGTCCCCTCGCAAAAAGGGAAGGTCAAAGTGCCCAAGGACCTGGACGATACCAAGAGTTCACTCCAGACCCCACTCCTCCTAGATGGCATTATGTTTGAAGGCATGCACCTGGGCTGCGTGCCAACCATGAAATTTGAAGATTAGGACCTCGCTGAACACAAGAAGTCCCCTCACCTTGAGACCAAGAACCTCATGAAGCAGAACACTGTGGGGCTAGTGACAACGTTAGAACCATAGAAGTGGCTGCGTAGAGTGGAAAAGGCCGGGTTGCTAAACCTACTATGGGTGTCACATTTCCACCGTGCCCTAATAACCATTTTCGTCATTAGGTAGCTGCTCTACCTGGTGCATGATGGGTATCTATGGCTAGAGGAGCCCATCCCCATCACGATAGACCTAATTCATCGCATTTCCTGGCTACCATACAAAGGAAAGGACACCGCGACCATATCGGAAGGGAAGGGTAGTGATTTGGCCCTTGCGGAGGCCATGAAGATGAAGTACAAGATGGAGAAGAAGAAGAGGGGCTACACCATCTCCAACATCAAGGGAAAAGTGGTATGTGTAGCAACCCAAATCCTAGCAGGCAAAGTTATGCAAAAGTGTCGTGCAGATGAGGTACCTGCACTGGTGATCGCACTGGCCGAGAAATGTGCGGAGGGGGTGTAATTTAACTGGGCCAAATTCCTCTGCATGAAATTCTTGAAGAATTGTTGTGAAGCATAGGAGCAGGGTAAAACCTTCCACTATGCATGGCTATTTTTTTCCATAGTTCTCATAGCAAGGGAATTGTCGGAGGATAGTCAATTCCCCATAATTGACAGAGATTTACCGAAGGCCGCGAAGTACACTTCACTCTAGGCCATGAAGGATGCGAAAAGGATAC
This sequence comes from Pinus taeda, assembly GCA_000404065.3. Lineage (NCBI taxonomy): Eukaryota > Viridiplantae > Streptophyta > Pinopsida > Pinales > Pinaceae > Pinus > Pinus taeda. The sequence continues at coordinate 359,052 of APFE030426055.1, forward strand.
ACGACAACAAGATCTTCTGGGTGCTCATGGAGATGAACATCTGAATGTGGATCAATTGGAAGTCGCGCTTGTTTACCACGGTGTACAATAGTCTATAGAGTTTTGCAGAATTTAAGACAGACATGCACAACATCTTTATTAGGGCGCGAAAGGATCCAATGAAGCAATGGACAAAGGTACCTTTTGTAGCCATTGACAATGCCATTTTCATTGTCTTGGAGGCATGGCCTTTGGAATGGTGTGCCCCAAATATTACAGAACTCGAGAGGGTAGTAGCGTAGAAGAAGAAGGATGATGCCAAGCTGCGCGTCACACAGTTGGCCGAGGAAAGGCGGAAGGAAACAACAGCAGCTGAGGTACGGGTAGTGTGGGAAGCGGCATAGAAAGCCGCCGAGTAGAAAAAGGTTGTAGAAGTAGCAATATCAGCACAAGAAGCAACCGTGAAGGCGGGCGAGGGCCAATAAATTCCCTCATAGGGGCAGGATGCAGAGGAAGAAGAAACATCAAAAGGAAGCACGGACCCAGGGACCGCGTCCACATAGTTGAAGCGTCCACACATGGCAGAGTGAGTGGGACCAAGGAAGAAGGTCAAGGCCTCAAAATTGGCCATTGAGCCGATCACCCTTACCGAGGGTGATCTACATGACATCGGCGAGGCGGTGCATGACGTCACAAATGAGGCTCTTCAGGATTTCATGCTGGAGAACCAGAGTATGTTGGGGGCCCTCCAAGTGCAGTTATAGGAATTACAAGTGCACCCCTTAGGTTGGTACCATTTGAACCAACCTCGCAGTAGGATCCTCGACAGCAGAGCAGATGCTGTGCGTGAGGAAGATGAACACAATAACATTGTCGGAAGGGGCGCCATTAACATCAAATGAGGCCGACAAGTTTTTGGTGAGCGGGATGAAAGGTCTCAGCATTAATCTGGCTGCCCTCCTACGTGAGACACTATATCTGTTACAGGATGGGATAACAACAGAGCTGCACGCTAAGGAGAGCCGCATGATCCATGTCCTCAGCGAGCAAAAGATAAACATGGAACAACTCAGCTTGCAACGCGACGAATTGGTGTTGCAAAATCAACAGTTGGTGTAGGTGGTAGATAGTGCTTGCCGAAGTGTCCCGGAGCTGGCCATCCCAGCAGATTTACCAATGGAGGTGTGGATTCACAGGTTAGCAACAGGATTCTGTGAGGCCAGGGAAGAAACAACCAAGGTCCAACTAGAGTTAAATCTTCAGATCACTGAGCTGCAGTTAAAGGCGCAACCATCCACTCCCTTATAAGTCAGAGAACAAATGCGCTAGTGCTATCATAGTGGGATTGGAGGAAACGGGAGGTGCAATGCGAGACTGCACCAGCATGTTAGAAGAAGCACTTGAGTTTCTCACGACTCTGTAGGAGGACCCCAACATCCAGTGCTTGGATACGGTAGCACGAGAACTCAAAAAATAGTACAACAGTGTCCGAGGAACTGCGTAGATAGTCGTCCTCACCTAGAGGCTTGCGAGGATGCAGCAAGATAAATCACGAAAGGAGCAGGTGGACGCGGCGCAACATAAGGAGGCAGTTCTCAAAGCATGAATCCAGCCTTGGATCAACGAGGCTTTCACTATCATGGTAGGCATTGAAGGAAATCTTGCGCACATATAGGGGATGCATGCACAGATGCAGAGAAGCACCCCAAAAACAGAGGTCTCGGAATAGCGAATGCAACAGATTCAGCAAGCAGTAGCTTAGTGCACTGTTGACCTTAGCACAATTCAAGAACAGTTGGAGGGACTCTGTGCAAATATCATCATGCCGATAGAGTGACTCGAGGGTAAGCCACGATGTTTGTGTTGGGGGCATGTTGGGCATCGAATCCCCCAAGGCATTTTTTGGGGCTCAAAGCCCAAGTTTTGAGCTGATATTGTTGTAAAGACACCGCAAATTGCAGGCGCAGAGCGCGAAATGTATGATAGAGTTACAAGGTTGTTTGTCCTATTCTTGTAATGTAATGTTAGCCTACCAATGATCCGCGGACCATGGAATTGTATAAATAGAGCGAGGCTCTAAGTGTAAAAGAGTGCATGGAAGTAGAGAGTAAGGAAGAAGAGTTTGAGTGACTAAGTGTGTCTTTGGGTCATAGAGTAGGAGAAGGCTCTGTAGCTAAGTTTGCATAGGCCTAGTAGTTCATAACTAAGTGCATGGACCCCTGCAGCTGAGTGCGCAGGGTAGAGTCAAGTTTGTAACCGAGGAAGAAATTAATAAGAGAAGTTTGTTATCAAGTTGTGTATTTGTTCTTGGGTTAATGCATGTTTGATATAATTTGCGAATATACTGTTTCTTTATTGCACGCACCTGTATGAATGGTTTATATTGTTGATTATAACTTAAAGCATGCAAGTGGACTAAGATAATCAACTAACATTGTATTACTAGTAAGGACTTGGGTAATAACAACGTTCAGCCCCGGAGTAGGGATACACGAAGGAAACATCTCGGTTTGCGAGGTACAGGAGATGCGTGTAGTGACGTGCACACATGATCGAACTGTGGACCACTTGATCTTCGATCTACAAGTGGGTATGTGTTTAACCTATTTGGAGGTGCATCCATTTGGATATGAAAGAGACAATCTGTAGTGACACTTTCAACTACAGAGGCATAATACATGGCAGCCGCTCATGTAAGCAAGGAAGCAGTTTGGGTGTAGATATTATGTTCAAGTATGGGGTTAATACAACGAGCTATAAGGATAGACTATGACAGCCAAAGTGAAATTTTATTGGCAAAGAAATTTTCTTATCATTCAAATACAAAGAACATTAGTTTTCAGTATCACTTCATGAAGGATATGGCTGAAGAAAAAAAGGTGTTGCTGGTAAAGGTGGACATTTTGAAAAATGTTGCAGATGCATTGAAATTTTTTTAGCACTAAGAAGTTTCCTTGGTGTAGAGAAACAATGGGCGTTGCAGGGCTAGACCAATTACTAAGCTCTCCTGTGACCCCCTTATATGGGAAAGAAAACAACAAGTGGGAGAATGTTGGGTGTGTGTTATATTCTTTCCACGACTAGTCGCACAAGTGAGGAGGGTCATAGGGGGGCAATAGTCCCTATTGTTGGTTGCGTCAAGCGCAACAGGGGGGTCATAAGGGGGGTGCAACCCCCCATGTTGGGGGTTTCATGGGGGCGATAGCCCCCCTGTACAGGGTCTGGAGCAGTACCCCGGGAAAATTGTTTGGACACTATATTAGGTGGGCAGACCTACCTATGGTTTTGTGCATGGTTCTAAGCATGTTGGTTTTCTTCCCATGGTATTTTGTAGATATGGTCAAGGGAATTACGATTATGTTCTAATCCGAGGTTAATGGATTGGGGTTTATGAATGCTTCAACATTTATATATATGTATGGTAAGATTGAAAGAAATATAATGAAGAATTAATCTAGTAGTTCCGCTTTTGAGATTGAGAGGAAAATCTCTGTGTATTTTTTGTGTTTATCGCTATTGTATATTTTTTGTTTTTAGGAATTTGTTTGCAGGTAATTTCTATACAAGGTTAAAACCTACACCTAGCTTTGTGCCTACTTGACTTGTGCCATCCCATTGGAATCTAGTGACACCTTGGACTATGTGCTCAATGTTAATATTTTACATCAATTTGTTAAGCGCCAAACATATGAGATTTAACCAACCTACAACTTACTTGACTTCCACATAGTAATAAAAATAATCACGAACTTTGAATAAGAAATTAAAAACCGCCTACCAATTAAGTGAAGAAGAAGAAATTAGTTGGATGTTAACTTTCAAGCTTGGGTCAAATTGTAAATAATCTCCAGTAATTGACAAATTATGTCTAAAATTGTTAGCACTAAGGATGATCCTAAGATTCATGAAGTATAGATTAGTTTGTTTCTATGTGGTTTAGTCTCCATTAGGTTATTGGTTCAAATATCATGGGAGGGGTTGAGGGTGAGAGGCACCTGTGGGGATAAAAATTGTCCCATGGGGTGCTAGGATCAATTGAGCCTTGCATAATCCTTGTGACAACATCCCATAGGTGGGTATATCTGTTATGAAACCAACTCAAGAAAAGATAGAAAATATAGATCAACGCCTTAGAATTCAGCCTCTTCGAGGGGTCAACCTCCTTTACATTACATAAATGAACAATTCTTAGATGATACAAATGACAAAACCTCCTTTCTATATATAGGAGTCTAAGGAGTCACAATATAACCCAGCCGACCTAACAATAATAATATAAAGCACAAATAACGTAGAGGGATTCTATGGGGCACGTAATAACAATATGGGGGCAATAGAGGCACAACATATTAATAAGGGTACAACTACCATGTAATGGGTAATCACTAGTATTATAGGGACCAAACATGCCCTCTCCTTCAAAAAAAGTGTTGTCCTCAACGCTTAAGTAGTTCTGGATACTTCTGTATAAAATTCTCATCCTCCCATGTGGAATCTTCTACAGATAAGTTCTTCCACTTGATAAGATACTCCGAAATTGATGGATTTCGTAGCTATCTAGATCTTGTTTCTGTGACTGCTTCCGGTTCCAATATAATTTTTCCTTCCTCGTCAAGTTCTGGAAATATTGTTTGAACTGGGAGCTTGTAGCCTATAACCTTCTTTAAACATGAAACATGGAAAACTGGGTGCAATCGAGAAGCTGCAGGAAGCTCCAATTTGTATGCCATAGTACCAATCTTTTGCAACACCTTGTACGGACCATAATACTTTGGTGATAATTTATTATCCTTCTTAGCTTGTTTGAGGTACATTTGCTTATATGGTTGTATTGTAGCCATAGAAATACTCGATCACCTACAACAAAACTTCTTTCGCTGTGATGTTGATCTGCCTGTTGTTTCATTCTATTCTGTGCTAACATGAGGTTATCCTTTAAGAGTTGGAGGACTTGTTGTTGATGTTCGATGTGATGTTCCAATGCTTGAACCTTAGAATTTTCTCTTAAATATGATGTGATGGATGGTGGTTGATACCCATAAAGTGACATAAATGGGGTCATTTTTGTTGATGTATGGAAGGAAGTGTTATACCACAATACAGCCAGAGGCAACCATACCCATTGTGTCTGTTTATCAGATACAAAGCAACGAAGATATCCTTCCAAACATTTGTTTACTATCTCAATTTGCACATCAGATTGAGGATGATAAGATGAGCTATGAGCTAACGGAGTACCAGACAAGAAAATAATTTTGTCCAAAAATTTCCAGTGAAAATGGGATCTCTGTCACTTACAATAATCTTTGGATTTCCATATAGCTTTTGAATTGTTTCCATAAATGCAGTAGAAACTGTACTAGCTTTAAATGGATGTGAAAATGCACAAAAGTGTGCATACTTGGTAAGTCTGTCAACTACCACCATGATGACACTCTTTCCCTCAGACTTGGGTAAACCTGTGATAAAATCCATTGAAACCTCCTCCCAACGTTGGCTTGGAATGGATAAAGGTTGTAATAGACCCGGTGTCTTAATTGTTTCAACCTTATTTTGTTGGCAAACCAAACATTCCACCACAAACTTCTGAATATATGATTTAAGGCCATCCCAAAAAAATTCCTTCTTAACCCTGTGGTAAGTTTTTAAAAATCCTGAGTGCCCTCCTAATGGAGAAGTGTGCAATTCCATAAGAATCTTTTGTTTTAGCTAGGAATTCTTACAGAGGTATAAGTGATCTCTGTACCATAACGAACCATTTTGCCAGCTAAATGTATCAGACGTAATGGAATCTTGTTGTAATTTTCGAATATGTGCCCACACTTCTTCATCATTCTTCTATTCCTCCCTTGCTTCGTTTATCCAATCTGGTTGGATAATAGAAATGGCGCACAACAATGATTCCACATCCTCATCCTTTCTTGACAGTGCATCTGCCACCACATTTTGCTTCCCTTTCTTGTAGATGATTTCAAAGTCATAACCCAAAATCTTTGTGACCCACTTTTGTTTCTCTTTAGAGGATAATCTTTGTTCT
>APFE030426055.1:374869-392384 GCA_000404065.3 Pinus taeda
TCCATTAATGAAATGAAGTATTATTTCCGCTGCATCTTTGTGTATATGGTTATCTCTGTAATTTGTTGCGTTCCTGTTTAAGTCTGGATCAGCAATAGGGGCACAACAATATTAATAAGGGGTACAACTACCATAGTAATGGGGTAATCACTAGTATTATAGGGATCCAACAATATCATCCTTCAAACAACATTGGGGTTGACCCCAACCTAGATCATAAATTTCACCATTAACCCCTGGCATAAGGAACAAGTATAAATGTTGTATGATTTATGTATTACAAATTGTTAAATATTCATTTCTATTTTAGCTTGAATTCTCTTGAGCTTCATGATTTTATTAAGAAGTTTTTTGTAAACATGTGGATTGAAATGAAAGTTTCTCTGATATGATCTTGATACATAAATTATATTACAACATGAATGTAAGATAGAAAGACTAAGTTGGCTAAAAATGGTTTCTAAGGAGGCTTCCTAAACTAATTCCTTTTTGTTAAGTCAAAATAGGTTTGAAGGGTTGGTCTTGGAAACCCAGTGAGTGTTGAAGTCATCGTACAATCAAAATCTACGATTTGATATACCACTATGACTAATTTGTATTGCTTGAGGACACTTGAACATATTCACATCAACAATGGCATAAACCAAACCATATCACCATTTAAGGACTGCCATGAAGCCCTAACTTGACACTCTAACAAAACCCTGGGGCCTAATTTGGCCCAACCCTGCAGAAAGCTTCTGAAAATAATTCACCATACACTAATATCTGAAGTAGGCTCCTTAGTTCTTGACCAAATGTTCTAGTTTTTGGAGCTAGTTGTAATAAAATTATCAAAGAAAAAATAAGGAACGCATAAGCCTTATGTTGTGGACAAAATTGTTGAAGGAGGATGCATTCCTAGAAGAGGTCGGCTACCTCTCTTTTGTGAACATAGGGAAGCACAATATTATGAAGACCAAGTCAAGGATGAACCTTGTATGGATTGTTGTATGAAGAGCAATGAACAAGGTTGAAATTTGAGACACAAACTAGACCTTATTTGATGTTTGTTCTTAGTCAAATTTGAACTTGTTTTTGGACCATAATAGCCCTATAGAGACCACATCTTGAGGAATCAAGTCTTGATCTAAGGAAAGAGTTAGTTATGTTCTTTATTCCAAAAGGTTAATTCATCTCAAGCATAAGTCTTGGACCTATAATGATTGAACAAGGAATGGATCTATAATAGGACTCAACCTTATCTGGGAAAATATGAACCAAATTTGGCCCTATATTAAGACTAAGCTAAATCATTCTTGGTCGACTCTAAGGCCCCTACATTTAAGATAAATTTCAAGACAAGAAGGGTTGATCCATTAATTGGATCAAGGATGATGATCATTGTTGTTTAATGTTAGCTCCATGGATTCAACTCAGGGATTAAGACGAGCTAGTGTCTTGTTAAAGCAATGAACTGAGAAGGGTGCCTACACTATGTTTATAGGACTAATATTGTTGGAGGTTTCATGAAAACATCCATATCCCATAGTGGTCATGTACACAATAAACTAATGAACACATACTAGAGCCATGATATTCAAATTGTTACATATATATTTCCACATCCTTCTAAGACAAAATGTGGGATATTAAACTACAATGCATTTTTCCACTATATCCAATGTAATAAATCCTAATACATTCTAAGATAATGGAGAATATGGTACACACCCTTTATTTTATAGTTGTCCTTACATAATCCTAGCTGATATAGCCTCAAAGATCCATATCCAGCTCCTAACTCTTGCTTCCTACACACAAGAGATCAAGAACACCAATATAAAACCCTTTCAAGCAATAGGAATATTGACTACTATTAGATGTAACCTAATCTACTAAAGGAAGATTATATCTACCAATGTTTTTTCATAAAATATTGAATACACAAGATACTAAAGCATAAAATAATATAGATCTATATCCATAACAAGAGACACATTACATTAACCAAGTTTTCTTACCTAGTCCAAATTGAAGGTCTCCTAACTTCTTACTCCAATGCAAAACAAATCCTTAACCCAACTGTTTTTGATAATGCAAACATAGAAGAGCTGAAACAAATGCATTTAGATGAAACAGCCAAGGCAGAGGCTGAGTTCATTAATCTAAAGGATAACTTTTTACCCACTGGCTTAACTCCATTAGAAGATATGTTTGATGATAATGATGTGCCCAAAAAGCCAAAAATAGAGCCTTTAGATGCGGCTATAGAAGAACACAACATAGGGACAGCAGAGAAGCCCAAAATGATTAAATTGTCCAAAAATATGCCACCTGACCAAAAACCAAAGTATGTGGATTTGTTCAAAGAGTTCCAAGATGTATTTGCTTGGAGTTATGAGGACTTGAAGTCCTATGACACCTCAGTGATTCAACATACCATTCCCTTAAAACAAAATCAAAAGCCATTCAAACAGAAACTTAGAAGAATTAACCCTATGCTTCTTCCCCTCATTGAAAAAGAAGTAAAGAAAATGTTTGAAGCAGGTATCATAGCACCCATTAGATTTTCTGAATGGGTATCCAATTTGGTTCCCACAAGGAAAAAATTAGGTGAGATCAGACTGTGTGTAGATCTAAGAAACTTAAACCAAGTCTCTCTAAAAGACCACTATCCTCTGCCCAATATGGACCACATCCTACAAAGAGTAGTGGGGTCATCTAGAATCTCTTTACTGGATGGATTTTCAGGTTTCAATCAAATACTTGTTCACCCGGATGACCAAGACAAGACAACCTTTACCACACCATGGGGAACATTTAAGTATGTTAAAATGCCTTTCGGGCTAAAGAACGTTGGTGCCACCTTTCAAAGGGCAATGGATATTGCATTTGCCAAGGAAATCCATGATTTCTTGGTTGTCGATCTTGATGACTTAACCCCTTTCTCAAAATCTGATCAAGAACATCTCAAACACTTAAGGCAAATCTTCATGACATGTAGGAAATATGGCATTTCCTTGAACCCCAAGAAGTCCTTGTTTGACCTTGAGGAAGGTAACTTGTTAGGCCATATCATTTCAAAAGACGGTATTAGAATTGGTCCGGAAAGGATCCAAGCCATCCTCCAAATTCCCTACCCAAGAAACATAAAAGAGTTGCAATAATTCCTTGGAAAGATCAATTTCCTAAGGAGATTTATCCCGAATTTAGCCGAACTAATAAGACTGTTAAGAAACATGTTGAAAAAGGATGCCAAGGTAAGATGGTCTCTTGAAACCAAGCAAGCTTTTGAGAGTATCAAAGCTACCTTGACTCAAACACCTGTCCTCACAAGTCCACAATTTGACAAAGATTTTACCATTTTTTCTTTTGCATCTGAGCACACCATAGCAGTTGTCCTTTTGCAAAAGGATGATCAAGGAAATCAAAAGCCAATTTCATTTTTCAGCCGAGCCTTAAGAGATACACCCTTGAAGTATCAAATTATGGAAAAGCAGGCCTACACCCTTGTTAAGGCCATCAAAGACTTCAGGATTTATATTTTATATTCACATGTGATTGCCTATGTCCCAAACTCTGTTGTAAAAGACATATTAACTCAAGAGGGACTAGAAGGCAAAAGAGGCAAGTGGATTTCCAGTATTCTTGAATATGACATTGAGATAAAACCCACCAAGCTGATAAAGGGACAAGGTCTGGCCAAACTGTTGTCCGAAACAAATTTTCAAGCCTTAGACATCAACCAGATGGACAATGAACAGGAGCTGGCGACTCCACAGATCAATGAAACCTTTTTACAATCCCCATGGTATGCTGATATTTGTTATGTATTGTTAAACCTGTGTGCTCCCCCAGGATTGTCCAGAACCAAAAAGCGATTTTTAAAAATCAAAGCATCAAAGTTTTGTGTCTTAGATGGTGCCTTGTTTTGGAAAAATCATGAAGGAATTTTGCTGAACTGTTTGACTATAAATGAAACTAACAACATCATGAAAGAGTTCCATGCATGGGACTATGGAGGGCATCTATATTGGAAGTCCACTGCTGACAAGATTTTAAGGGCCGGTTATTATTGGCCCTATTTATTTGCAGATGTCAAGAAATTTGTTTTTTCATGTAACAAATGCCAAATCTTTGAAGGGAAAAGAAAATTGCTGCCTTTGCCCCTTAAGCCTATCGCAACCGAAAAGCCTTTTCAACAATGGGGTCTTGACTTCATTGGAGAGATCCATCCCTCTTATTCAGGCTAGCACAAGTGGATTTTAACAACCACCGACTATTTCACAAGTGGATTGAAGCCATCCCATGCAGGCAAGCCAATGATTCCACTATTATCCAATTCCTTGAGGGAAATATCCTTTCCAAATTTGGCTGCCCTGAGAAGATCATCACTGACAACGCTGCTGCCTTCAAATCCAAAAAGATGATGAACTTCTGCCATAAATTTCACATTACCTTGGGCCACTCTACAACCTACTACCCTCAAGGTAATGGCTTGGCTGAATCATCCAATAAAAGCCTCATCAACATCATAAAGAAAGTGTTGGAAGAAAACAAAAGGAACTGGCATAGGAAGCTCACAAATGCCCTGTGGGCAGACAGAATTTCAACCAAGAGATCCATTAGGATGAGCCCTTATGAGCTAGTATATGGCATGGAAGCCAGATTTCCTTCATCTTTGGGCATTCCTACTATCAAACTGTTACAGGAGATTCAGGCTGAACAAATGACATTCAAAGAAGAAATTAATCAGACCATTCATCTTCAGCAAACCAGAGAGCAAGTGTATGACAGAGCTCAAATTTTGCAAGAGAAGCTCAAAAAGGTGTTTGATAAGAAAGCTAAGGCTGAGGACTTCTGTGCTGGCAGAAAATTTCTAAGGTGGGACTCACGAAGAGAAGACAAGGGCAAACACTCAAAATTTGATTTTCTTTGGAAATGTCCATTCATTATCAGCACTGTGCAAGGCAATAACACATATTTCCTCAAATTTGTAGATGGCAGCACAGCTGAAGAGGACCCTGTAAATGGCTGAATGTTAAAGCATTATCATGATCCCTTTTGTTGAGAATCTCCCAGCAGTATTATATATGTACATAAATGTTTGTATATGTCAGCACTTTGTTTAATTTTTGTGTAACAATCCGAAAGATAAAGCACGCAGAAGAAAGCAGGCAATGCTTCACAATTCACAAGCAATTCAGTTGAGGGCAAGTGTTGTTCTCATTCCAAAGTTTCAACTATCTAACAGTCAGCACTAAGAAGTTTCAATCTACAGCAACAAGAGAAGATCAAGGCAGTCTGACCTGCTGTTCTTGGCTTTTCACAAGGAAAAGCCATCCCCAAGTGGAGCCACTATTAGCCTCCTGCTACAGCAGGTTACTCATCTTTCATGATTAACATTTTTACATGCCAAATATGTCATACTTTGCATGTTGCAATGTTCCATATTTGCTACAGAGGCAAAGGAAGGATGCCTTGAGTGTGTGCTATCCTAAATGCCACTGCTATATTCCAATTTTGATGTGCTATTCTATTTTTGAAGAATTTTCAGTTTAAGGGAGGTCCAAACAGTTCAATCTTGGTCTCCCTAGGTTTCAATTTCTTGTTTCAGAATATAGAGAATGAATATCTGTCCAAACAGCTTAATCTTGGCAGATTCTTAGATAGGTAGAGAAGCAAGGGTGCTCAACAGCCTAATCTGAGCCTCTCTATGAAATAAGTATAGATGTAGATAGGAGGACAGTAAAAAAGAAAAAGTTGAAAAGCTGGGTTTGCTAGTTCAAGTGCACCCAAACCAAAAGAAGAAAAAAATGCTAGGTAAGTAGGCTGGGTAAGTAGTTTTATGGTTGCAGAAATCAAGCTATGTGATCCATTCCATGTTTTCAAGTGTTATATTTATTCAGATCACAAGTTGGAGGCAGTTTTCCATTTGAAGGACTTCAAGCGAGGCATGTCTAACTCCCCCTTCTTCTTATTTCCCAAATCACTCACTAACATCCCCTTGAGGACCTTGGGATCTGCCCAACAAGTCCCGCTTTCAGCTCATTTCGTGAAATATCAAGTCAAGTTTTGACTTTTCTCAATGAAAAGAAACCACATTTCTTGTGCAAAATCATTTCTTCATATTCCATTCAAATTACATGTTTAAGTTCCAGATCTTGAACTTAGCATCATATCCCCTACACTTCACCTCACAAGTTCATATTAACTCCTAAATTCTATTATTTAGCTCCCTAAATCATTTCCCTATCCCCTATTATGCAAAAAATATATAAAATCCCAAAAATGTTAAATAGCCCCTCCCTTTGGCACTATAGCCATATTTATCAAGTGTGGGAAGAAATACTCCATCTGGGGCTCCTACTAACCCATCCGTGTCCTAACTGGATTTATTTTGACATCTGGTCACACTAATAACCATTTCCCCTTAACCCTAACCCTACAAGATCCATGCTTCGCCCTTATTCCTAAAGTCCCGCATGTAAATAATTTGACCCCACTTGCATATAATTTTAAAAACCCACTTTCCTAAAGTTTTTCCCCCGCCAGATTAAAAAACAAATAATAAATGTTGCGCAGGCCCCCTCCTTATCTCTCCGCTGTCTTACCTGTCCCACCAACCGTCTGATGCCCAGAGCCCAAGATCTACAGTGGGCGAGCCTTTTCACGCCTCGATCCGCCGGAAGTTAGTGCCCGGGGGATGGCGGTTTTGCCATCGTACTCCTACCACACGTCGCCCTCTCGACTATGGTGGAGGCCCCTCCCCAAATATCGCCTATGCCCAAAAGCGGTGCGCCTAAAACTGGATACTGCTTCCCCTTGCATGACGTAAGCACCACGTCATCTTGCCGTGTCATCCTACCTCGTCACCTTGCCACGTCACCCTGCTGACGTCATCCGCCGTACCACTGACATCATCCACCGTACTACTGACGTCACGCTGATGTCACCCACCAAAAAAATGCGCAAGTGCGAAATCGATGCTTCGGAAGCCTGGTATCAAAATCTGAGGCACTTTTCGATATGCGATTAGCGCTTAGCGCTAATCGCGCATCGCTAAGGAAAAAGGCCCAAAATGGAAAATCCCCTGTCCAGCACAGGTCTACAGTAGTTGTTTTTTGCCCAAAAGAAGCAGAAAGGGCTGAAATTGACCAGTTAAAGAGTATCAGAGGAGATGAAGCCAAATTTCACATCAAAGAGTATCAGTGTTGTGGCAAAGTGTATCAGTAATCAATGTCAGTGGAATTCTTTGTTTTCAAAAGCAGATGGTATTAAAAGAGATCGCTCAAAGTCAAGAAGTAGTTAAAGAGTTATTTAAGGCTCACCAAGACAGTTTAATGCAGTAAAAGCCATATGAGGGAAGCACTGCAAATCCCAAAGCACAGTTATTACAGAGCTGGCCAGCGCATTGCTCAATGGACCATATTAACTTAGTTTTGATGCCTGCTGCCCTAGCGTAGCTGTTAGATAGATATTTTGTTGCATTTATGTTCATTAGAAAGTAGCTAAATCAGAGTTATTGCCATAGATCTTCCCTGAGATCTGTTTTGTAGATATTTTGCCTATATATACAGCCCTAAACAATGTAATAAGGGTTGGTTGGTTGGTTGGTTGGTTGGTAAATACATTCCAAGAGAGATTCGCTCTATATCTGACATGTTTTACATAATCAAAGATTGCTGAAATCTTGGATAATGGACTGTTTGATGTGTTGTTAATGTCTTGGAAGAGTGAATGAGGGAAATCTTGTGTTGTTTTATGAATCAATAAGTATTCCTTACCTCTGTTATTTCAATTTCACATATGCTCAAAGTCACAGAACAAAAGTCTGGTTTAGAATTTGCTTACCTGCACTCTATGCTTAGTTTATGTGGCTTCTTAATGTTTTCTTCTTGATTTAGGCATAAATATGGATTCCTTATGGCTCATATTTGCTCTAATTCACATATGAATGACTGTTATTTAGGAATTATTAGCTGCTCCTAAATAGGGCTCTTTCATCTTCCCTCTGCTAACCTGATTGAGAGATTCTTTGTTGCCTCTCATTCCTTAGCCTGCAATTCATCTTCATTCAGCCTGAGTATTGTTTCATGAGAACCTACCTTGCCCCTCTTTCCTCTGGTGACCAAGAAAACGCACCAGCAGTCTTACTCCACGACTCCATGCCCAATGGTTCGAAACTTGTCACACTATGCATTGCCTCTCTACTTGAAAGCATCCTCCTTCCACCCAAACACAAACAAAACCCTTGAACCCAATAACTAGCCTAAAATCATCATCAACAAAGCTAAAATCATTAAGAGAGAGCCCTCTCTAATTGCAGGTGGGCTAGAACCTGTAATCCAAATATTGGTTTGTGGTTACCTCGGCCATATCCCTTCAAGAGCTTAGGGACAACCTGAGTGTTAACAGTCTGAAAATATAGAAATGGTGCCCTTATACACAAACACCGCATGCAACAGAGACGCGAATATTTCCACCTAGAAAGGCATGTATAATCTACTTGAAGAAGATAATCCTAAAGTAATGAGATTCACAACTACTGCAAGTTCATAGAATTCATCTGAGGAATCAGTCGCAGATTCAGCCTATTCATTCCAACGCCGGATAGCGGCAAGGCCCAAGATTCTCCCCTATACAGACATGGTTAAATGGGTATTGGATAGTGCTGACATTAAAAACAGACAGTTTAAGACTCAGGGTCAAGAGCTCTCGAAATCATTATTTTCACAAAATTCCAACTTTACATCTGATAAAAGAAAGCACACAACAAGTGAAAATCGCACCAAGGAAGCCCGGATCAAGAAACAGAGGCAGTTTCCAATGCACGATTAGGGTAAAACTTCTCGAAATGGAAAGCTTCTAATTTCTCAGCTACCTGTAAGCCCCAGAAATTCTGAAAAGATATGCTAAAGATAAAAGGTAAAATTTGAATCCAAAAATCAGCGGTAATGGTCAGAAATATCTTCAAAGTACTTAGTGAAACCACATAGCCAGTGTATGACCCTCAAAAGCATCATAAATTCCACCGAAAAGATGGTGCCAGCTCCTGCTGATTCCGTTTTTGTAGCAAAGTTAAAGGTTGAAGTCGGCCAACCGACTCTTCTCAAGCAAATGCTTAATGCTTGCGACGTTAAGGAGCAAATACAGAAATAGTTAGATGTTAGTTTTTAGATTTAATTTTAGAAATAGTTTTACTTTATTTCGCCTCGAAAAAGTACGGTCATTTAAACCGTATCCTAAATTTTTGTAAATAAGTTATTTTTAGATGTAGTTAGTAGTATTTAAACCCTTTTCATGCATTTAGAGAAGGGTCCAGAAATTTATCAAAAACTTGTCCTCAGAACATGCACTTTTTCACCCTTCGAGGAGGTTTTGATGAATGAATGGAACAGGATTTATTGATTTTTGCATTTAATATTTGCTATTGATGTTGCACTTCTGTGCTCTTAGTGGATGTTGGATTAAGAAGAGATAAATCGTTATCGCTTGAAGCTCACGAGTAGAACTAGTTATAAATGGTACTTCTATCTCTTAACTGTTTCTATATTTTGTGTTAAAGTGATATTCAAGTTCAGTTGTTTATATGTTAATGCTTGAATGCCTGAGTTATCATTTGGCACTTTTCTATGGTGATAACTATTTATTTATGCTTAATGTATGAATAGCTTATTATGCGATATGCTTTCACAACTATTTCTTATAACTTTTTATACGAAGTGGTTCATCTATATTGAATTCTTTTCTTATAATAGTTGAATGATCTTTATTACCGATTATTACATGAAATCATTTTAGATCACATAACAGAAAGATTATACCCCGGGTTAGTATAGACTTAGATGTTTATGTTTTATTAGAATACAATAGCATGTCATTAGATTAAAGTTAGAATTAGAACATCTTAATTAGGAATTGTTAGATTAGAAATATCAAATTCTACACACACACACTCATAAATTGGGAAACTAGTCCCATATCCCCAGTCGGACCCACTATACCTAACAGAAAAGGAGCTGCCAACCAAGGTCGGGACCGGGCAGGTCTCCCCCTTGTTGCTAACCCAATTTTCGGGGCTTCAACATATTTGGCGCTAGAAGGAGGGCCTGTAACTATGAATGGCAAGTAAGTCCAAATCAAAATACCATTCTGAGATTAAATTGCCCTCACCATCTCCCCCGACTTCTCCATTGCATTTAGAATCTTTAAATCCACAGCCAGAAGTCATAGGATCAACAGCCGCTGCTACAAACCCTGACATTTCAGAACAATCTACTATTGAACCTCCTGAAGTTGAATCTCTGATTCACAAACTTCAAGGATTTTCTATATCTCCTCCAAGATCTGATAAATATCAAGGCAGCGTGACTTCACAATATAACCTTGCTCATTCTTTGACCAGATTAAAGAGCGAAAAGTTTGGTGTTTAGCCAACTGAGTTACCTCTACCCACTAGGAAGAGAGCAAGGAAATCACCTAAAGATTCCGATAGCAATACTCTTTCATCATCATCATCCATCTCAAATTCCTCACCGCGAAGTCAACCATCCACTCCTCCACTTCAGATCATTGTCCACCAGCCTACTGGTACTTCTACATCTCCTTCTCAATCATCTGGAGTTATAATACCCTCATTTCCTCAACCTCAGGGATCATCTTTTGCACTTCCTTCCATTAGTGGATCAACGATGGCTCAATCTCCATGGAATAACCCAAGGGTAGTCTTAATGTCTACACCCTTGAGTCAATTACCAGCCCATCCTGAAAAATGGTTGCCTAAGTTCAACCCTAAATAAGGCATGCTAGCGGAAGAGCACATTAATAACTTTATGCTATCCATAAATCTTAGTGGAGTTAATAATGAAGATGTTGTCGTTCAATTTTTTCCTTATACTCTTCAGGGAACAACCAGATCATGGTATTTTTCATTACCATCAGGATCTATCACCAGTTGGGATATCTTCCAAGAACAATTCCTCATTAAATTTGGTGATGATAGGTCTACAGCGACGTTAATCAGTGACTTGTCAAATCTTAGGGCCCAGTCAAAAGAACCCATCAAAGATTTCAATTCACGTTTCAATAAATTGTTAAACAAAATTCCTACTGCTTCCAAGCCCAATGAAGAAGTGAGAACTGAATGGTATATCACCACTTTACCACATATCAATCTTCGTGGACAGGGCTAACAAAACAACTTTAGTTGAAAACATGAAAGAAGCAATAGCAGTAGAGAAATGTATAATAGCCCTAGAAAATAAAACTGCGATAGAGGAACGGAAATCAAAGAAGGTTACTTTCAAAGAAGATCCCAAGAAAAAACAATCCAAAGATCCATTCGATTTAGAAGGATTGCAAAATTTTTTGAAGACCATGTCTAACGAGATGGTCGACATTAAGAAACAAGTGGCAGAAACTTCTTCAAAAAAGCCCTCCAGAGCTTTTAAGAGAAACCCTTCAACTGATTCAAAGCCTCCCAACGATATTACAAGTGTTGAATCTGAGGAAGAAGAAGAGGAAATTGCTACTGAAGGGAAAACTGATGAAGAAGAAGTTGTAGAATTACAAGGAATGTGGGATTTCATCCTCCCACAAGAAGAAGATCAAGAAGAATTCCCAGTTAGTACACGAAGTGGAAATCATATTGATCCTCCTCAAACTACCCCTAAGCCAAAGAGCGCAAGCTCGGCGATGAAGAATAAAGTCGCAGCCAAGAAAACAACACCTAAAGCGACTCAAACCAGCCAAGTCCAAACAGATTCGTCTACTCCATCTAAAACGTTGATTGTGTCGGATGAAATGGAGTACAATATTAGAGAAGACATGAAAAAGACTCGGGCAAACATCACTCTTTACGAATTGAGAAAGTTAAAGCACCAATAAAAGATACTTTTGAAAGAATTACATGCTGTGCCAGTTGCACCTTTGCCTGCCGCTGTAATTTCTCAAGCTTCCCACGATATGGGAAGACCTCCAACTAATGTGATTAACAAGATTGATCCAAATGACGTCGCATTAATTGGAGGTAGATCGAGATCTCATACTACCCCCTTTATTCTTACTTATAAAAATTTTAATAAAAATGTGCATAATTGCTTAGTGGATTCAGGAGCTTCATCGAATATTTTGCCAAAGTCAATATGTACAAAATTGAACGTTCAACCGTAGAAATCTACCGTACGCATAGTGCAGCTAGATCAATTGCAAGTCGAAGTAATTGGTGAATTAAATTAGGTTACCATAAGGTTGTCATCCAACCCAAAGGTATGTCAAGTTATTGAAATTTTAGTTGTTGATATTCCAGAATTTTATGGCTTAATTCTTAGTAGAGATTGGTTAGAAAAACTTCATGGATACTTCACAACTGACTGGTCACACATGTGGCTGCCTTAAAATGGTAAACCCAATCAAATAAAAGTTGAACGAGAAAGACATCATAAATACATAGTAATGGAGCTAGAGGGGGAAAATGAACCGGTAGCATATAACAACAGTATTATTGGCAATTACTCAGTAGATTCTTTCCTAGGGAATTTTAATGCTCATACGTCACCTTATTTAGAACATTCTGTTTTATCCCAAGTCAAATTTTTTTCTCAAACGGATAGTTCTAAATGTATCAATTTTTTAGATAGTCCTGTAAATAAATATTTATTTTGGAAATTATTTTTTGATGGTTCTAAATCTAACAAAGGAGAAGGAGCAGGATGCATGCTAGTTAGTCCAGAAGGAGATAAAACTATGTTAACTTGTAGACTCGAATTTGATTGCACCAACAATACAGCAAAATATGAGGCTTTAGTCCAAGGGTTGTACAAAGCAATTGAATTAGACGTCAAATACCTTCAAGTTTTCGGAGATTCTGAAATTGTAGTCAGACAGGTACGTAATACTATACATTTCTTATCAGGCCATTTAAAACATTATCAATCTTTAGTTCAAGATCTGACTGAGCACTTTATAGCATTTAATATTTCATCAATTCGCAAACTCTAGAATGCAAGTGCAGACCTTTTAGCTAATGTAGCTTCTAAACTTATCCCTTTAGAAGATTTTAGTCCAAATAGATTCTCAATAGAATTAATCTTTAGACCTTCTATTCCTGATAACATCACAAATTGGAGAATATTCAACGACGATCCTGATATCGTGAGTTTTCTCACATCTGAAGGATTCTATGCCAATCAGATAATTGACGAAGCCCAACATGATCGATAATTGCAACAAGATAGCACTAACAATGCTATACCTAAGCAGTATTCAAATTAGAAGACCTTTATGATTTGAAAGATTGGTTTAAAATATCTCCCAATTCGAAACTCCAAATTTCAACTTTGAACTACGAATTAATAAATCTAGGAACCGATACCAAACCATAGAACATCAATCTAGGCCTTGGCCTAACTCCTGAAGAAAAATTAGCATATATCCGTCTTTTGAGACAATACAAAAATGTTTTTGCTTGGAATTATGACGAACTTAAAACATACGACACTTCTATCATCCAACATACTATTCTAATGATGGACGATGAAAAACTAGTCCAACAGAAGTTGAGAAAAATCCATCCCAATCTAGAAAACCAGATCAAATCTAAACTCAACAAGCTATTGAAAGCCAAAATAATTTTTCTTGTTCGACATTCCAAATTGGTTTCCAATATGGTTCCCGTTAGAAAGAAAAACGGAGATATTAGAATCTACATTGACTTTCAAAATCTTAATAAAGCATGCCAAAAGGATAATTTTCCTTTGCCTCCTATGGAACAAATTTTGCATGCAGTCGCTGGGTCAGAATTAATTTCCTTTTTAGATGGATTTTCAGGATACAATCAAGTGTTGGTACATCCTGATGATCAATTAAAAACAACATTTAGAACCAAATGGGGTACCTACGCATATCAAAAAATGCCTTTTGGCCTGATTAATGATGTTGCCACATTTCAGAGAGCCATGGACATTGCATTCAAAGGTTTAGTTAATAAGTTTGTGGTAATCTATTTGGATGATATAACTGTCTATTCCAAGAAATGAGGCAACCATCTCAGATATTTAAAAAAAATCTTCCAACGTTGTCTCAGGTATGGAATTTCACTTAACCCGAAAAAAGTCCTTTTTCGCATTAAGTGAAGGAAAACTTCTAGGATTCATAGTGTCAAAATCTGGAATTCACATTGATCCTGACAGAATCAAAGATATTTCCGAAATATCCCTACCTCACAACAAAAAATCCATGCAAGCTTTCCTTGGTCAGATAAACTTTGTAAAGAGATTTGTTCCAAGTTTTTCAAGAATCGTGTCTCCTTTACAAGCAATGATAAAAAAGAACTCAATATTCAAATGGGGTCAAAAACGAATATGAAGCATTCAATCTAATCAAACAAATTATTAATGCTCCATCTTTAACAACTCCAAATTTTTTAGAGCCTTTTATTCTATATACATTTGCCTCTGACAGATCATATGCAACGATACTCACTCAAGCCAATCAAGAAAAAATAGAAGCTCTGATTGCTTTTTTCAGTTCAAATTTACAGGGGGCTGAATTAAATTATTCAGATGTGGAGAAGCATGCTTATGCTGTTTTCAAAGTAATCAAATATTCCAGACCCTTTCTACTCAAAACCCATACAAAAATAATTATACCGTTTCCAGTGGTAAGGAATCTTTTAGTGCAAAAATATGTGGGTGAAAAAAGAGCCAATTGGGTTACTGCCTTATAGGAATATGATGTAGAAATCAAACCAGCAAGCATTGTAAAAGGTCAATCTTTTTGCAAAATGCTGGTCGGAGCATCTCTGATATCTGAAATTCCATCTGCAGACATACAAGTATACGAGGTAAGCCTAAACGATAATGAGTCATTATATGCTGATATCATTTATTATCTAAAGAATGGATATGCTCCTTCACACCTCAATCATACCAAGAAAAGACCTCTAAGGTTGAAAGCCAAACAATATCAGCTCCTGAACAATGTTCTTTTTAGAATAAATTATGATTCTGTTCTCCTTAGATGTCTCGAGGAATCTGAAGCTAATTTTTTTTTGTAGGAACTCCATGATGGGCCAGCAAGCGGACATTATGCTGGAGATGCTATTGCACATAAAATCTTACGCGTAGGCTATTACTGGCCCACATTATTCAAAAACTCACACAATTACGTAAGGAAATGTCAAGTCTGCCAAACCGCTACTGGGAGACAGAAGAAACTATCCTTGCCACTACAGCCAGTCAACATTGAACAACCTTTCGATCAATGGGGATTGGACATAATAGGTGAGATTGTTCCTCACTCTTCTAAACAACACATATATATTCTTACAGCAACATATTACTTTACTAAATGGGTAGAAGCAGTTCCACTCAAGATGGCTAATGTTGAACATATCATTGAGTTCATAGATCAATTTATAAGCACCAGCTTTGGGTTGCCTTCCGCTTTAATGTTTGACAATGCATCATATTTTTCTAGAAACACAATGATTGAATTTGCACTTAGAAGAGGTTTCAAACTTAAATATTCTGCCAATTACTATCCACAGGGGAATGGGTTAGCTGAATCTACAAATAAAAACCTAATTAGGATTATCAAATGAATGGTTGACCAGAATCACAAAAATTGGCATAAGTCCTTATTATATGCTTTATGGGCAGATTGAATAACGCAAAAAGCCTCCATCGACACTTCTCCATTCAATTTAGTTTATGGAAAAGAAGTGGTTCTCCCGACTCATTTAGCAATTCCCTCTCTCTATTTAGTTCAATATATTGATGAAGTACCAACTTCCTCCTTACAACTGAGGTAAATGGAAATAATTAAGTTAGAAGAACAACGAGAATAGGCCAAAATAACTCACACTCATCATCAAGCATTAGTAAAATCCTCTTCTGATTCAAACATGATGACCAGAAAAGATTTTCGGATGGGAGATCTAGTTTTAAAATGGGACAAGGCCCATGAGGAAAAAGGGAAGCATACAAAATTTCAACGAATGTGGCTTGGTCCTTTTCAAATTGTAGAAGTCATAGGTCCGTCCAATTTTATGTTGCGGGACTTAACAAGGAAAAGAGATTCTTTGCCTGTTAACAGACAGATCCTTAAGAAATATTTTCCATAGAAGATCATTCTTCTATTTTGTAGATTAGATTTTTATTTTAATAAAACTAGTTGTGAATGGTTACATTAGGAATTTATGAAAAAGATACCAATTCTCTTTCAGAGTTTGATCTTTTGCTTGTATAAATAGCAAATATTTAGAAAATTGATCTTTATTATGGAAAGATACAGTTAAAGACTCTAGCCTAGATATGATACTAGTTTCAACTTCATAAAATTTGATGAAAACAACCTTTAGTGAGAAATTGTTTTATATCAGTGCAATGCAAGGTATCAATAACAAAATAAAGATTCTCTGTAGAACAGCTCTTTCCAAAAACTCTACTATTGTCGTCCAGAGCTATCTTAAGGAAACAATGAATTCCTCCCTACTAAGGAAATCACAAATTTCAGAGGAACAATCCAAGGGTACACTTTATCTTAAAGAGTGAGAGGTCTCATCACGAGCCGGCTTATCATAATCACAGATATTATAACTTGCTGACTTTGCCAATACTGCATACCACAACAGGGAAATTACTCAAGATTGTTGCAATCAAAAGGAAAGGGGTCTCATCACGAGCCAGCTTGTTCAACAAAGTTATAAATCAAGTGAATGACTGTGTCATAAATTGGCTATCAAACCAAGACATTGTTCTTTAAGAGTAAAAGAAAATCAAAGCAATAAGTGTGGAAGTGGATTCTTCTTTGGGAGTTGTAGGTTTCTTTAAGTAGGATACAGGATCATTGTTGGGTAACAGGTAACCCTGTCGAGGCTATGAACGCCTGCTGACAGAAGAGGCTCTACCTACGACAAAT
Source organism: Pinus taeda (assembly GCA_000404065.3). Lineage (NCBI taxonomy): Eukaryota > Viridiplantae > Streptophyta > Pinopsida > Pinales > Pinaceae > Pinus > Pinus taeda. The sequence continues at coordinate 391,775 of APFE030426055.1, forward strand.
GAGCATATTTAAAATTGGTTTACAGAGAAGACTTTGTTTTATCTTTATAAACCAAGTAATGACTGATGTAAATACAAGGACTAGCTTGAGGAAGAAAATAACCAAAGTTGAAAATAGTTGAAACAAAATATCATTGACAGGTTAAAGCATAATGTACTTTATCTTTCTATAATAAAGTTTAACTTTCTGGAAAATTTTCTGGTTTGGAAGTTTAGAAAATTCAAAAAAAAGACAAAGATAATTGGTTCTTCCAAGTGAATCGCCAATTGTTGTGGCCACCAACAACCCCCCTTCTAATTTAGTGTTGTTACTAATACTAAATAAGTGGGGACCCTTAGTCGAAAAATTTTAAAAATGAATTAGTGCTTGTATTTCATTTTTAACAAAACTTACCATCATAAACCTAGGAGAATACCTTTGAAAATCTAAAAAGCTTAAGTTCATGATGGGAAAAGATAAAATCACTCCTTAAAAAATATCGCATCACAGAAAGGATAACAGGAAGCCTCCTTACTACCCAAACTCTAACATTGCGAGATTGCGATGTGAGATCACATATTAAAAAACACATATATCGCATCGCATGCCTTAAAATACACTTAAGCTAAAA